>MU129068.1:0-72681 GCA_014904985.1 Hydnum rufescens UP504
ATCTTTAAGTCCTTGAAGTTTGCCGGGGCAGGCAGGGGGATACATGTGCAGTAGGGGATGATCAGCCTGGAATTCTATCCAAATTTCTCATTTCATTAACATAATTACTCCATATCTCAAGACCCCCTCATCCAATTTACTTCAAAATTTCCAGCTAGAGTATCTACATGTCTACAAATGGTACAAAGAAGACTGCATGGGAAATAAAGCAGAATTGAAGGAGTTACAGGGATCTGATGCAAGTCCCCATATGATGCAAGTGACGGTAGATGACTGTAAGGAGCGAGGCAAGATACTTCACAATTCGTCGTTGTGTCCACATGTTATCTGGAGTGAGGATAGAGTCAGTGGAACAAGGTGTACAAGAGCATGCAATGATAAAGACTCCTGAACGCATATGATTCGGCCTAGGATTGGCTCGACTCGTTTTGCTGACACCTCATCCAAAGGATCGCAGTGCTCCGTCATGACGGTGCCATACAGCGAATAGGCTTCCATCACTACGTAGCACCGTGAACAATCCGGTCACGCGGATCGACACCAGCTTTACTATCCATGGAAATGAAGCGACAGGCAGCAGCAGCCGACTGAAACGATGTTCCAGCCTTCCGAATGAGCGAATTCAGCCGTGTCTGATATTCCACCTCTCGGCGTTCATGGTGTATATGCCTCGCAATATCGCGCAACGTCTGATGACCTCGGGATGTCGTCCACAAGCATGACATCAACTCCAGAGGGTAATGGAAACAACAACTCATCTCGAATATCGCGCTCATACATCGAAGTCACTATCACTCGAATCCAGGCTGGGAGTTCTGAGGCTCGCTTCGTTAGAACGGCAAGGGCATCGGCACGAGCACTAACGTCCCCAGATTCGTCAAATGTGTCAATGAAGTGCCTCATGATTTGATGATAAAGTGCTGGAACTGCAATTTGCGGTTATCCGTGGTTCGTATCACTGTGTCATTCTTCAAGGCGCTGCTTCCTGGAGTTGTCGAGATCTGCGAGGTCTCGAGTGATCATACTTAACAGGTTTATTTTTGTCAAAGCCGTAGGACGACCCCTTGCGCTCAAGCTCAGAGACGTTTGGCACATGAGCGAAGGATCGGTGATTTCCCCGCCCCTGCCACGCCATACAACCAAAGCATACGAGATGCTTCGTTAGAGCTCAATGTTATTGAGTCTGAGGTGCTCGGATCAAATTAGGGCGTATCTGTTCCACCGGCCCAACGCACTGTACCGTCGATGATCTCAGAACGCGCGCCCAGCAAGCACCCTTGATCCAGATCGTGATGCGCCTCCGGGGCATATTAGACTTCGCTGAGCACTTGCATGTCTCCTATGCACCATCTTAGAATGCAAGTTCTGACCGAAGAGAACCGGAGACATATAAGGTGCACTTACGGACTTCAGTCACGACGTCCAAGACGCGGTACGTGATTACGGAACAATGTATGTTCGCATGATCAATCAGGTTCCGTAGGAGAGCCTCAAGGGTCCCCTTGTAGTTGTCGATCCGTGCACCCACAGGAGAGAGCGTGCTCTTCGCAGTCCGTTTGACCGTAGCCCACTCTGATCAGTCTTGGAATAAGTAGAGCATGCCGGATTCCACATACCGAAGGACTCGTTCCTGCGATGAAATAAGCACATTCCATTACTTACCACAGTATTTGGTTGATGATGGATGTCTTGATCTCTTTTCGAGCGATCCCTCAACTTGGCTTCGTCGGCAAAGAGGCAACTCCTTGCCATAGTCCGCACTAATCCCATCACTTTCGCATCTCGCTCACTCTAGGTGGCAGCAATCTGATGGGATACCGGTGAGAAACCATACAGGTAAAAAACTTGAACTTGATTGTAGTCGTACCCTATACGCTGCTGAGACAGCTCCCCATGCTAGCATGATCCAAGGGTGAACCTGTTTGTAAATACTTAGTAATCGTGAGACACGGATGATTCAGAATGAAACATGCCTCGACGAGCATACCGGTAACTTTGACAAGTGCGCCGACAAGGGCTGCCTTGCATTGAACTCGGCCGTGATTTCTGTTACAAGTGGAGTAGCAGGTTGACTGGCGTCGTTAACAACGACTAGTCCGGGACTTAGGTGCTCCACAGCCTGGATAGCCTCACGAGTGGATACGAGAGAGGGCGCCACACATATTGTCAAATCCGAATTTGTGGTTCGTGTCACCCTTCAAATGGGGCCGTATCTCTGTAAGGATAAAGACCGTGTGTGAGTGCAGCCCCCCGTCCACATCAGCATGAGCGCGTTCACCTTGGTCTGTTGCGGGAGGAGAGATCAAAGGTACACAATGCAACAATCCGCCCGAACGCCCAAAACGACCCTCGCGCAAATATATACTCATTCTGAAATCAATCACCGTTGGAGTCACCATGCTGCCGAGAGAGTGTGAATGAAGGGTGATTTGAGCTCATCCAACCGTTGAACTGGAGGTCACACCACGTCAGCCGACGGGGGAGCAGATAGATCCCAAGCAGGGTTGTCTTTCAGGGCCACAAAAGAGTAAAGTTCTCCTCTGAGTTGGGAGCACAAGTCCGATTACTGCAAACATCGAGTCTTCCACAGTTCAGATATTTCTTTCACGATTACCATGCATCGGAATGAGCTTTCCATTTCATCCAGACTGAACTATTGCGTGCCATGCGAGTTCGCAACCTCCTGCAAAGTGCATCTCCGTCTCTGCCTAACTTGTCTGACGAAGCTTCTGGAGGGATGCAAAGAGTGCACTATGAAAAGAAAGGATACACACTGTACAAGTCTTCATGTCCAGGAAGCCGATATAGGTCATGAGGAGTGCGGGTAGCACAACATATTTGATGAGGAGGTCCCCATGAACTGAAAAAGAGTGAGGCCCCGTTCTCGCGTAGCTGGATGGGTTTGTGCCCATGATCACAACAATCTCACGTGGGTGAATCCCCCGGACGTTGCCGTGGTCCGTGATCTCTGGCTGCCAATATCGGCGGCCTCACTCTACGCATTCTGGCACCCAAATGCAGGGGACATCCCAGTGAAGCGCTCCCGGAGAAAAAAGAGCGGTATCCAGTCCGAGGTGATCAGTTCTGTATTATCCATTGAGTTGCCCATGCGGGGGGTTTCCGAGTACTCCACCATCCACACTGTGTCGAGTTCCGCTTGAATTATCTTTTTCCCTGATCTCTCTCTTCAAGCCACCCACTTCCCATGGCCCTGACTTGTGTCCAGCCTCGTTTCTTATCGTGCGCAATTGGACCACCGCACTATATCTCCGTCTTGTCAAGGTGGTGACTCTGCGCGCGGCAGCCCCGACTCCAGGGTGTCCTATGAGAGGCTGGTGTGCCCTTGACTCGTGTTCGCTACGTTGAGGCTACCTGGCTCCTGGTGGAATTCTTGTGGCTTGTGCACATTACGGAAACCTTACAGTATACAGCGCACCACGTCCCATGTATCTATATAGGAGTAGCCTCCATCGATTTGATCCAGCCTCTTGTAGTGGAAGCCTTTTTTGAACTTGGCCCCAACACCGAGCAAAAACCACACAGTAATCGCACTGTTACTTTTCGAATGTCAATGTGCTCCTGCTCTCCCCCTCATCTCTGACTTCTGCGCTGCCGTTCATTCCTCCGCAGCCCTTATGAGCGAGCGACCCATCCGGCCAGTACAGAAGGACTCCAGTGGCGGTTCACCCTTCACTGGCCCCAACGGTCTTCACCAGCCGTACAACGAAGCTCACTATTCTTTCCACGGCACGTACGACGCGTCTTCGACGAAACAACCGGGTGAAATCGAGGGGATCCCGCCGGAGGTACGCCAATCGACCTGTAACAGACACTGCAACGGGAACCCTGTAGATATTGTGGACCCCCAGACTGGGTTGTTGAATCACTTCGATGAGGGTGACACGTACGTCAGAGGTCACATCGTTTGCAAAACGAAGAACGCGTGTGCTTTCCGATGTGACTGGTGAGTAAGACATTCGGGGCGAGAGGTGCCTTCATCTGATTGACAATCTGGTTAATTCCGCTGGCAGCGACCAGACGTATTCCAACGGTTAGTAATTGGCTGATATCTCGTGCATGACGAATGTGTGCGGACCGGGTCGGGCGGGTTGTAACGGTCACGCGTGGTAACATACACCTATGGCAGGGATGTGGATTCGTTCACTCGCAAGGGCTACGTAGGCTCCTTGACACCTGGACAGACACTTCTACAACCATGTATTATCTCCGTTGATTGGTAGCCCTTGTCTTTGAACCCCTCCCAGTGTGTCTAATTCAGTGCTCCTAATTCTAGAGTCTAAATGACCAGTTTCGCAGGACGCAATCTGGCATATCCATTCCGGAAACGTGTGTGTCGCCTTAGCGTGAAGCCGTCCTCTTGAGCAACCTAAATGCGTTGATGAACGCGTTGAGTTTATTAACCATGTCTCACATCCATTCTTCTTCCCGACCTTTCTTACCCTCCGCCCAAGCCCTGGGGGAAGTAAAGCAGGACTACGACAGCCAATACCAACCCCCCTTCCCGCCCTGGACCCCGATAGCCTGCTGTATAAGGTCGCCAATATGGATCCATCTCCGATGTGTAACCCTGGAGATCCCTCTTCTATGGTCTCTAACCGCTGTCCGACATGTTGCCTCTTGCAGATCCCTGAGAGCGTTGGGCCGTCGCGTCGGCTCGCTCATGACTTGATCGATGCAGTGAATCCGCTCACCCAATCTTTCTTCTAGAGAACAAAACATCCTCCCGTAGCTGGAACTGGATCTCAAGGCGCGCTGCGCCTATTTATCGCGCTATTGTTGTCGACTCCTCCGTCATTGGGAAGGTGGACAGGTGAGAATAGACATGGACTTCAAGTATGGTCGCGTATAATTGTGTTGATTGTTACTAATGAAGTAAATATATCTAAATAGCTCACACACTCAATGGCGCTATTGTTTTTGGTGTTTGACTGGGCCATCAAATAACGTGTTCAATACCTCGGCAAGATGTTCCACTCCCGGCGAAATCGCTCAGAGTGACCAATTTTCGGAAAGGAGTAAATGGCCGGCGTCATAACTAAGTCGGACCCGAACTCAAATATATATAGGACAACGGTGGGCCGGTGGACCGGACTTCTCCCCCAACCAGCGCTCCTGAGGCATTGATCCTGAAGTTAATGAGGGAACACTCGAGTCGCTGTGGAGGAAATGATGACTGGTGAGCGGCGGACCTTGAGACCTCGGACAAAATAATGGAGCACCAGTAGAGCACCCCCATCCCTCTGGACCCCCACCGTCCTGCATGTCAACTAGGGAATCAAGTTCTATGGTGTACATGTACACCCGGAAGATCAGCCAGTGCGAATCCAGTGGCACAGAACTACTGACTTTGAAGACAATGTGATCATCTCCGATCCGAATCTCCACCGCTTGTTTCCCAGCTGTTGGTCGTGGCGAAGACTGTGGCGATGACAATGAATAGACAAGCCCGACCAATTTTATCGGTAGGAAACCTTGTGTTTCGTTTTTGTTGGACGCCGATTCTCACGTTCTACTTTTACCCCGTCCATTTCTAACTCGTCGCATGGTCCAGGAGCCCAGAAGTTCGTCTTGCGAATGGGGGGTTGAATGATGCCCAGATAACGTATTTAATCCCTATTCCCCATCTGCCGCCCTTAATATCACTCCCCAATTTCCTCGGACACGCGGAGTTCCCGTCGCTGAGCTCCATCTGCGTTCCCGCACGTCGAAACTCCCGGAATTGTTTCATTTTCCACGCAGCCTGTGCGCACGCCCATCTCTCGCGCACTACGTATCTCCCCCCGAAAGGCCCATTATATAGTGCCATATGTGGTCTATTCGTCGGTAAGAAATCTCAACTTTGAAAAGATCGCCCACAAGGGCGCTGTAAAGGTATGGGACACGGATCCGTGAAGTACTAGGTAGGTGGGTCGATTAACCTTCTCGGAGGCTTCGGGATGTGCATTGTACGATGGGAGCGTACCACGATTGGTTTTGGAAGGGCACGTACGTATCAGCCCTCTGGAGGCTCAAGGATAATTGGATGCGGAGAACTACAGGAGCTCGGGGGGCGGTGCCGAGGCAGATATCAAATTTGGAGAGAAGACCACCAAGCTTTGATCCCTGTCGGCATTCATACAATGGCACCGATCTCGCCCGGAACGCCGTGGGGCCACAACGGCCATGAGATTATGTCAGCACCTTCCTAATGACCGTGCCAAAAGTCAGACCCTCCAAGAACACTTCAACTTTTTTGGAGCATGTCCGAGAAACTGGTAGCACTAATTAGCGATTTCGGAAAGAGCCATCCAGAGTATCTGTCAATTTCGATGGGAACACCAATTGGGAGGCTGTCTCTGAAAGAGGGTACTGCCTCATGGTCGCAAAATTGATCTCCACCTCCACAACTGTGCTAGTCTATCACACCGCGTCTCCCATCCCCAAACGTCCGAGCAACCCATCGCTCTCCTGAATATCATGGAATCCAAAGGCCCGCCCGACAGGCGTAACTCAATATTTCAGGTATACCATCTACTTACAGATCAGCAATTCGCATGTAACAAATCTACTCGGGCCTCGCAGATGCAGCAGCCATCTTTTACATACATTGAAATGACGTCACCTTCACTTCATCCATCCAGGCTCCTGCTACCGTCACTGGGCTTTGTTCCCCAAGTGGCTTGTACTGCACTCCCGTAGAGATATTAACAATCATATTATATTCGTTTAATCCTAAAGCCGATGAAGGACAATGCAGTCCTACGTTAAAGAAAGCCAAGACTCGTTGTGGACTTGCAATTGGGATGAAAGGCGGATGATACACAGATAAGGAATTTGATCCCTATGCCCCCCCCTCCCCTGCCACCCTCACGGTGGCTCCTCAATACCCTCGGACACACGGAATTCCCGTCACGGTTCTGCGCTCCCATAGCCTGGAATTCCTCGACCTCTTCCCTCATTTCGCCGTCCACCCGCTTACGGTCGTCTCTCGTGTTGCGTGTCTGGCCGCCAAGTGCTCACTATACAATAATATGTGCTCCATTGGTGCACAAGAGATCTTAAGCGAGCCTTGAAAAGGTCACCCCAAATACGCCTGTAAAGATATGGGCCACGAAGGCCATCTGATTATGTCAGCAACTTCCTACTCATTAACCAGTCTACGTGGGATCCACTGTCCCCACAGTCAGACCGCTCCGAGAACGGATATCTGGCCTTTTCGGACCAGATCTGAGAGTGGCACTCGCTGATTCTGAAAGCGCAATGCAGAGTACCTTCCAATTTTGGATGGGACACCGCAAGCCCCGGACCGGGTGCTTCCCAACGGCAACGGGGTCTCTGCCTCGTGGCAAACTGTTCTCCGCTTCCTCGCGCATCGGTTGCTAGACAATCGCAACACCTTCTATTGTCTTTGAACGTCTCATCATTTCCGGGCTCTCTCACCTCCCATGGCGTCCAAAGACCCGCTGGATCCGGCTGACATGCGCAATGTGCATATTTCAGGTCTGCCTCCTACTTCCAAGCCGCGGATTCGTATCTAACAAACCTATTTCGCCCTTGTGACAGAGGCCAGATACAGCAGTCCTCTTCTACGTTCATTGAAACAATATCGCCTTCACTTGACTGTCCCGCCGCCATCTACCGTCACCGGACTTCGTTCCCCAAAGTCGGAGTACATCAAAGCAATACATGACGCCTTGATTTGGAAAGATCCCTTCGGGGAAGAGTTGTACGTCTAGTACACCCACATATGTCGTTGCCCTTATTCACATCCTCTCGTCAGTACGGTGATGACTCAAACGCCAATCGATTGCAGAGTGACTATAGATTTGCTCGAGCGCCGTTTTGGACGTTCAGGGAGGATTGTCGCATCGTGTGCTTTCGATCTCTCCACAACAGACCAAGGTGAATCTGCTCATGTTTATGTGAAGAGAGGGCCACGCTTATGCACAATCTTTATCCCGTAGACCTATCCCTCGATTTGAAAGATGGTGCAAACAACAAATCCGGAGAATTGAAAATATGTATCGCATCCCCTCTCGCATCTACTCGTGAGGCCGTCCAGAAGGCGAGCCAGGCTGCAGAGCACCTAGGTCCCGCACTAGCCGTTGTGAGCGATGCCCTTCAAGCTACTACCCCACTTGCAACAGCCATCACGACACAGTCCAATGCTTGGCAGCCCTTGTTGAGCCGCCTTGAGGCACTTGTCAAAGTTGCTGATATGCTCGCAGAGGCACGTTTCATCCTGAATCACCTGTGCCCCGCGGCTACTAAGTATTTACAACAGGCTCACCCTTGGATCAAACTGGCATGGGGTGTTGTTTCAGCAGCGTATAGGGTACGACTTGCATCAAAGTCTTGTATCTATACTTTCTGATTGGTAGTCTGCTAGATCGCTTCCACACAGAGTGAGCGAGACGCAAAAGTGACGGCTTTAGTGCGCACTATGGCGAATAGCTGCTCCTTTGCCGATGAAGCCGAGGAGTTGAAGAATCGCTCGAAAAGAGATCAAGAGATCATCAACCAAATACTGTGCCAAGTAATGGAATCTGCTTATTTCGTTCGAGACTATTGCGGGGATGAGTCCTTCAGTATGTGGAATTCCCGCGTGCCTCACTTACTCCAGCACTTATCGCCATAAACCCCAGTCAAACGCACTCTGAAGAATGCGGTTTCTCTTGCGGACCAACGGATCGATGCTTACATGACGACCCTTGAGGATCTCCGACGGAATCTGATTGATCATGTGAATATACAATGCTCCGTCATTACGTACCGCGTCTTGGACGTCGTGACTGAAGTCCGTAAGTTCTTTTTGGATGCTTCTCGTTCAAAACCTGCATTCTCATATAGTACACAGGAGACATCCAAGTGCTGAACGAACTAAACTACACCGCACAGGCGCATCATGATTTGGATCAAGGGTGTTTACAAGGCACACGTGCTGAGATCATCGACGCCATAGTACGTTGGGCCCTTGGAGCGGATACGCCTCCAGTCGATTCAAGCGGCGCGATAACTTTGACCTCTAACGATTCGTCTCGTGTGCTTTGGTTGTGTGGCACGGCGGGTGCAGGGAAATCATCGATCCTTCGCTCATGCGCGAAACGTGTTTCCGAGCTTGAACGCATGGGGTCATACTATGGATTTGACAAAAATAAACCCACTGCAGACCTCGCGAGCCTGTTCAGTACAATCGCTCGAAACCTCGCGGACCTCGATGACTCCCGGAAGCAGCGCCTTATCGACGCTGTGAGGAAGGACACCGCGATACGAAGAACGGATAATTGCAAGCTGCAATTCCAGCACTTTATCAAGAAATCATTCGAGAATGATCAGGCTCTGGGACAGACGATTGTTTTCATTGACGCATTTGATGAATCTGGGGACGTTATGGCTCGTGCCAATGCGCTCGCGATTCTAACAAAGCGAGCCTCAGAGCTCCCTGCGGGTATTCGAGTGATAGTGACTTCGAGATATGAGCGAGATATTCAAGCTGCGTTGCAGTCTCCATTACCCCCTGGCGTTGACATCACGCTTGTGGACGACATCCCAACTTATCAGACCTCACGCGATATTATGACATATATGCACAATGAACTCCGCGACGTGGATGAATTCCAAGAGGCGGAGTACCAGACGCGACTGGGTGCACTCATTCGGAGAGCGGGGACGTCATTTCAGTGGGCTGCTACCGCCTGTCGCTTCATTTGTGGCGATAGTAATGCTGGCGCTGATCCGCGGGACCAGATTAGGACGGTGCTATGGGCTGATGAAGGGCTGTATGGGCTTTATAGCACCGTAATGAAGGAGCACTGTGATCCATCGCATGAGATGGAGGTAAAACGAGTCAAGTCAATCCTAGGCCGAATCATATGCGCTCAGGAGCCTTTATCATTGCATGCTCTTGTGCACCTTGTTCCACCTGACTCTATCCTCACCCCGGATGACATGCGGACGCAACGACGAATCGTGAAGCATCTTGCCTCGCTCCTTAGTGGTACGCACAGCGACCATGAGCCGATTGTCCCTCTCCATTCATCTTATCGTGATTTCTTGTGCAATCGGGAGCATAATAAAGATTTCTACATCGACCAAGGCGAAGCAAATCAGCGGATGGCCCTGGCATGCTTCCACGTGATGAAACAGAACTTGACATTCAATATTTGTCGAATTCCGACGTCGTTCCTTCGCAATGTTGACATCCCCGAGCTTACTGGTCTCCGGGAGAAACACCTCACTTATCATCTGTCTTATGCTTGTTGCTTCTGGGCTTCTCATGTGTCCACAACACCCAGCAGTGAATTTGCAGAGAAAGACTTAGAGTCATTCTTTCAGAAGGATTTCCTATATTGGTTGGAAGTGATGAGTCTTATTGAGAGGTCACCTCAAGCAGCATTAGCCCCCCTTACCACCTCCAATGTAAGCTTGGCTTCAATTCCACTGAGCAGTGGGTCAATTCTGAACATGCATTCTGTAGATGCCTCCAGCCCTGACTGAACTGCAACAGGATGCAATGCAATTCATCTCAATGTTTAGAACTGCCATCATGACCAGTGCACCTCACATCTACCTCTCTGGCCTGACATTTGCTCCCACATCATCACTCCTATATCAGAGGTGGAGGGGTCAATTTCCAAGAGTTGGAAAACTTGCTGAGGGACAACTTCAGCACTGGCCAAATATGATGATGATCTTAGAAGGACATCATGCCTCTGTGTGGTCTGTTGCTTTCTCACCCAATGGCAAGCAGATTGCTTCTGGCTCTGATGACCAGACCATCCGACTCTGGAATGTGGAGACGGGGGCCAGCATTGGGCAGCCAATGGAGGGTCATGATGATGGCATCTCATGCATTGCTTTCTCCCCAGATGGCAAACAGATTGCTTCTGCCTCCTGGGACAAGACCATACAGCTCTGGAGTGTGGAGACAGGTGCAAGCATTGGGCACCCAATGGAGGGGCATGATGGTGCCATCTATTGTATTGCTTTCTCACCTGAGGGCAAGTACATTGCTTCAGGCTCTGGAGACAGAACCATACAACTCTGGAGTGTGGAAATGGGTGCATGCATTGGCCAGCGAATGAAGGGGCATCATGCTGCCATCAACTCCATTGCCTTCTCACCTGATGGGAAGCTGATTGCTTCTGGCTCTGAGGACAAGACCATACGACTCTGGAATGTGGATACAGGCACAAGCATTGGCCAGCCAATGGAGGGGCATCATGATATCATCATGTCCATTGCTTTCTCCCCTGATGGCAAGCACATTGCTTCTGGCTCCTGGGACAAATCCATACAACTCTGGAATGTGGAAACAGGTGCAAGCATAAGCCAGCTGATTGCTCAGCATGACATCTTGGCTATTGCTTTCTCACCTGATGGCAAGCACATTGCTTCTGCTTCCTGGGACACCACCATAGAACTCTGGAATGTGGAGGCAGGTGTCAGGAGTGGTGAGCCAATGAAGGGTCATCATCATGGTGTCTGTTCTATTGCTTTCTCCCCTGATGGCAAGCAGATTGCTTCTGGGTCTGAGGACAAGACCATACGACTCTGGAATGTGGATACAGGTGCAAGCATTGGCCAGGAAATGAAGGGGCATCATGATGCCATCTGCTGCATTGCTTTCTCACCTGATGGCAAGCACATTGCTTCAGGCTCCTTGGACAACTCCATACAATGCTGGAATGTGGAAATGGGTACAAGGATTGACCAGCCAATGGAGGGGCATCATGATGCTATCCAGTGCATTGCTTTCTCACCCAATGGCAAGCAGATTGCTTCTGGCTCTGTAGACAAGACCATACGACTTTGGAATGCAGAGACAGGTGCAGCCATTGGCCAGCCAATGGAAGGGCATCATGATGACATCCGGTCCATTGCTTTCTCCCCTGATGGCAAGCTGATTGCTTCAGGCTCCATGGACAAGACCATACAACTCTGGAATGTGGAGACAGGTGCAGACATTGGCCAGCCAATGGAGGGGCATCATGATGACATCCGGTCCATTGCTTTCTCCCCTGATGGCAAGCTGATTGCTTCAGGCTCCATGGACAAGTCCATACGACTCTGGAATGTGGATACAGGTGCAAGCATTGGGCAGCCAATGGAGGGGCATCATGGTATCATTCGGTCTGTTGCTTTCTCACCTGATGGCAAACAAATTGCTTCTGGCTCTCAGGACATGACCATACGACTCTGGAATGTGGAGACAGGTGCAAGCATTGGCCAGCCAATGGAGGGGCATCATGATAGATCCGGTCCATTGCTTCTCACCAATGGCAAGCTGATTGCTTCTGGCTCTGAGGACAAGACCATACATCTCTGGAATGTGGAAACAGGTGCAAGCATTGGCCAGTCAATGGAGGGACATCATGGTGTCATTACATCCATTGCCTTCTCACCTGATGGCAAGCAGATTGCTTCTGGCTCCTTGGATGGGTCCATAAGACTCTGGAATGCAGAAATGGGTGTGAATCTTGGCCAGGTGAAGGAAGGATACAATGATGGCATCTCATCTTTCTCATCTCACAGTAAGCACATCACTTCTGGCCCCTGGGATGACACTCAAAATTTTACAATTTCCCACTGCAGCACCCAAACACACACTTCAATATCCTGCCCATCTATTCCCACCACCCTCACACTCTTTTCACCTGCATGATGGGTGGATTTTGGGACCCAGTGATGGGCTTATTCTCTGGGTCCCTGCTGCCTATCATCCATCCCTGGAGCACCCTAACCACCACATACTAGGCCATGCCACTCGGATTGATTTTCAGCATCTTAAGTGTGGCAAGGAGTGGGTAAAGTGTCAAGAACCAGTTGCTGAAGGAGCAGATATTGGTGGTTTCAGGAATTTTTAATGTGAATAGCATTTCAGTTGACAATTGGAAAAATAATCACCAAATACTGTTGTACATCTTATCTGTTTTGGCATTGACATACTCACTACAGTATCCAAAGGCTAGGAAATCCCCTCCCCCCATCCAGTAGGAAGGATGGTGACTTTTCTTCATTGACTGCACCTGTGACTGATGTTTCAGGATAAGGTCCCATGGCCAGCATGGAAAAATTGTGCACCTGTAGCTACCATGAAACCCAAACCCTAAGTAATCAAATGGGATCCCATGAGGCTGGGACCATATTTACATAGCCCCAGGTTGTATTAACAACCCATGGAGAACCAGCTAACCTGCTGGGGCCCACATAAGGCCCTGAACCAGAAATGGCACACAGTGCCAGGGAAGCCCTGGAATCACTGTCACTGTGGCATTGAGTCACACATAGCAGATATTGCTTATGCCTAAGAACTAGTTCCTCTTGAACACCCAGTTGTTGTTCCACTGATGTCCTCACCATCTGTTGAGAGGAGACTGTTTACATGTATTTACATCAAGTAGCCTTCTGCTCTAAGACTCTTTTCAGTCACCACTGTAGCTTGTCTCTCAACACCATCATGCCAGTTTGTAGTAGTAGGGTACATCTTGGCACCCCAGTTCCAACAAAGTCTAAGCATGGGTGCAACCCTGGCCCTTAGGCTGGCACTGTACATCCTGCTTTCCATTGCCAGACTGTGGGGCCATACTGCAAGGCATATAGGCTGTCCCCCATGAATGACTTCAACCACAACTACAGGATGTTGAAGGATATATGAGAATGGCTGCTGGGACTTGTCAACAAGGCAGACTACTCATTGGATGGCCACCATAAACTCCTCAATATGTATAATTTCTATGTAACTAAGGGGTGTTGATGAGTCCAGTCAATGAGTTTTTGAAAAGTTTGAACAATTCAAGCTTCTGTGAGTTGAACTAGGGGTCACATGATGCAGCCAGTGCAGGAGCAGCTAGAACCCAAGCAGTGTCCTTTAGGGCCACAAAAGAGTAGAGGTCTCTGAGTTTGGAGTACTGTTCAATCATTGTAGGATCAAGCCTTCTACATTTCAGATATTTCATTCATGATTACTTGGTGTTGGAATGAGCTTTCCATTTCTTCCAGACCCAGCCATTGCATACCATGCAAGTTTGAGGCCTGACAAATGCATCTCTGTCTCTGCTGAACTTGTCTGGTGAAACTTCTTGAGCAAGTGCATAGAGTGCACTATGACTGTCATACAACATACAGGATTGAAGCTGGATAAATTTTCATCACCAAAGGTCATCAAGGGGGTGAAAAGAAAGGATATGCACTCCACATGTCTTCATGTCCCTTGACATTACCCCCAGCTAGTTCAGCAGGCAGACATAGGTCAAGAGTGTGTAGGCAGCACATCCTATTGGTGAAGAGGTTCCCACAAACATTCTGGAAGGAACTACACCCCTGTTCTCATGGCTGGATGGAGCGTGGGTCATGCTCGAAACAAACTCATGTGGGCGGGTCTCCTGGACATTGCCATGGATGAGCAACCTCAGCAAGTGACCTCTTTCAAGTTTAGTCTGCCAACATCAGTGGCCTCACTCTGTACATTCTGGCACCCAAATGCAAGTGACATTGTGGGGGGCCCCCAGAGGGAGAAAAAGAGGAGTATGCAGTGCGAGGTGATCAGCTCTCTCCAATAGGTATTATCCATTGAGGTGCCCATGTGGGGGTCCCTGGATACTCCACCATCCACATTATATCATGATCGGATTGAGTTCCACTTCAATCATCTTTCCCTTGGTCTCTCCATTCAAGCCACTACTGTTCCATACATTCCATGGCCCTGACATATATCTGGCTCCTTTCTTATAATGCTCAATTGGACCACTGCCCTATATCTTGTCAAGGTGGTGACATTGTGTGGAACAGCCCCGACTCTAGGATATCCTATGCATCACCCTTCTACAATTGACTTGTGTTGATTGCATTGAGGCTAACTGGAATCTTTGTGGTTTGTATACAAGTGGAAGTATACAAGTGGAAGTATACAAGTGGAAGTATACAATGCATTGCATGTCTCATGTACAGTCGTGGACAGGCAAAGTCATCCAATTTATTTTGCCTCTGAAAGACTCCACAAAATCATCTGGAAATTATTTCTATGTCTTTGCAGATGCTCTATGAAGCTTAATACATGCTCAGCTGGTCCTAATTCTGTTTTTTTTTTTGACAATTACACAAAAAATTTGGCCAGACCCTTAAAATTAAGTGCCCAGGCTCAGGGTTGTGCCTGAATGTGGCTATTAACCAGGAGAGAGTGATTCCGTAGATATTATGTCCCCAGCTGCGCCCAGGAAGACAGAAATGTACAATTAGTTGGAGTGCACTGAGCAGACTCAAATTCAGAAACACCTGCTTGACCTCCCGAATTGACTTAATGGGTGATGCCTGAATAACTTCTTATTTTTGGCGAATAAATGACCTGAATGACTCTGATGATGAAGACTCCACCTGGGATCCATACAGTCACTGTGAAAATGCTGCATCCTGTTACATTGCCAGTGAAGATGCTGATCTTGATGATCCTGATGATAATGATCTTGAGCAGGAGGATATTCACATAAATAAGCAACTTGAGTCTCTTTCAGCAAGTCTTGATGCTGATGAGTGGCTGCCAAGTGGAAAGAAAAGGAGGACTGAATCTCAAGGTGTGCAATGTCCAAAATTCTATGGAAATCTTGATTTAGTTGGCCTTAGGTCATCCAAAAACTTATGCCAAAGGCCCAGATGTTGTGAGCAAGTCGGGGCGGACACAGCGCAGGTACAAGAAACAGATTGCCACTCAAGGGATGCTGGATTTTTTCCCTGCCTGTCGATCTCATCCTGTTTCATCTCCCGTCTATGTCTCCTCACGGTCCCCCTCCCCTCCTCAATTTAATGTTGATACAATGAATGAATCTCAATTTCCACTCAGTCCCAACCAACCTGAGTCCCCCCTGCCACTTGTCCCTATTGTACCCATTCCCAATTCCATGGGGGACATCCACCCGAAGCGAGCTTGTGTAATGAAGCCTATCACTGAAGATACTGGAGATTCGGATGATGATGAGGATGAGGAAATAGACGAGTTAATGCAGGGGCTTTCATCACAGCCCCCATCATTGGTGTTGCCGGGTTGGCCATACCTCCACAATGAAATCAACAAGGTCCTGGAAAAGGAGAAGAAAGCATGCTGCCTTCCTTACAGCCAGGTGAGTGAAATCTCCTCATATCTCAGAATATCACTGACAGGCTTTTTCAGCTCAATCAATACCAGCTATTGCGCAGTTTTGCCATTCTTCGCATTAAAGGACTTGGAAGGATTGCTGCCAGTATTCATATTGCCCAATCCGAACATACAGGGGATGGTGTTTGGTTTGCTTGGTGCATCCGCATGCTTTCACAACACTTTCAAAAGTACGATGTGGAAGATAAAAACATCCAGTATCAGAAAATGCGAAATTACACAACTTCCAGCCATTGGACGATCACATGACCGATTATGAGATTAATTACGGCTACGCGCAGAAACAAAATTCATTTTATAACTCCGTCAGTTTTGATCGGAGAGGTATGCCCATATAACGCTTAGAAAGCTACGATTCACACCTTTCGAACGGTACCAAACACAAGTTGAACGGACCAAAACTGCACTCTCCAGGCCAATTTTATTATTAAAATCCAGGATTTCCAGTAAAAAACGAATACCTCCGTCAGTTCGCATTAAATCCTCTCAGAACAACCGCGCCTAGAAAGATATAAAAAATCCGCATCCAACGGTACTGAGCACGTGAAGAACAGATCAAAATTGAACTCTACAGAACGATATTACTATCAGAATCAACACCCATCAGTAAAAAACGAATTTCTCTGTCAGTTTACACCGGATCTGCTCGGAACCACCGCGCCCAGAAAGCTGTTAAAAATCCGCATCGAATGATACCAAGCACGCCTATTACGGATACAAACTGCTGTCTCTGCATCGAATCCCACACCATGCACTTGTTCCTTTTATTAACCAGTAACAAAAACACCTTAACCACTGGACTATGCTCAGATTAATCTCCAGAACCCAGAGATGTCCTTTAATTTCGCTTCCCATGAGCCCCAAAACACATCACAAGATCAGTGACATCATGCTCCAACCACTCCACAAGCTCAGCAAATTAGTGACATCATTCCCTTTATGAATCCTTTTGTTCTCTTTATGAATGACATCACTATGACTTCACTATGACATCACACTCTATGGATGACTCAGCTATGACTGCATTATGACATCATTTCTTTATTACTCTTTTGTTCTACTCCACTATGATCTCATAGCTTTATTACTCTTTTGTTCTTGCTCCATGCACAGCCACCTTCAGATAGGTATATAAGCTAGCAGATTTTCTTGTTCCCCCCCATCTCCTCACTCTGGAAATCAACCACTGTCAACTACTGTCTACCATTCTGCTTAATATCTAAAGAACTGTCTATCTAAAGCCATCTGGAGCTAAGTCATCTTCAAGGTTGTTGAGACCAAGCTACTGGAAGCCATCTACGCGAAATACTGAAGCCAAGGATAGTTGCAGAACCTAAGGTTAGAGTTGCTGGACATCCAAGGAAAAGGTAAGCATAATGAAATACGAGTCAGGAAAGAAGATTGAAGCATACTAACCAAACTAACCAAGCGCTGACCATTCTATAGCCCACAGATATCCGCATTTTGACTAGGAGGACGTAAACAAGGACACACAAATATCAGTAAATGAACAAACACAACATGAACACGTATAAGCCTTTCCACAAGCATCCCAGACATATAAGCCTTCCTATAAGCATCCTCCACATATAAGCCTTTCTATAAGCATTCCATACAACGTATAAGCCTTCTTATAAGCATCTACGATATATCATTGACTATTGCTAGTCCATATCACATTCCATTCTCCAATAAACACATACATATCTTGCAGAGAGTGATCAACCATTGAAGCGAACCAACCCATTTGAATAAACAGAAACACAGTCTCCTATCTACACACTGGCTGAACCAGATTTTGATTTGACAGTCATCGGAGCTCCTAACCCTTCTTCTATAACGAACACCTTCCAATTGAGTCCCGAGGTGGAAGGCGCAAGGGCTCATGTCAACTGGAGGATGAAGATGTTGAAAGAGCTGCCCAGGGCTGGTTACAAATACAAAAGACTGGTTCTGTCACTTCATCTCGATTTTGTTGTGCCCTCAATGCCACCATCCTCCCTGATCTCAGTATTGCTCTCAAGAATCCACTATCAAACCGTATGGCCCATCGGTGGATGTTCAAACTGGGTTTTTGCCAGACAACTCTGTGAAAAGGGGTATATATGGATGGTCACAAATGCGAAGATGTTGTTCATTATCAGAACGAAATCTTCCTTCCTGCAATAGCGAAATTTGAGTCTTGTATGACTTGGTATGAAGGAGAAGACCTGAAGAAACACAAGCCAAGTCTTCAACCTGGAGAAAAGCGCATTATCACACAGTTTCATGATGAAGGCTGTTTCCATGTGAATGAATTTAAATTGTCAGCATGGTGTGTCCTCTGTCAAGGGCCTTGTCCTATTCTGTTTATTTACTGTTTGTTAGGCTAAAGCATGGCCAGTCGGTTCTCCAAAAGAAGAGCCGAGGTCGTCTAATTTACATGTCCGATTTTATCAATGAGGAAGATGGGCACTTGGTTCAGCATAATGAGCATGGAAAAATTATTTGGGATGCACAAAAGGTCATCTACCCAGGTGCCTCTGGTGATTCCTGGTGGGACACAGAACAGCTTCTTACACAGGTGGATATCTCAATGGATATCTTTAACTCAACACACCCAGATTGCCAGGCATTATTCATTTTCGACCAATCCTCCACCCATGCCTCTCTTGGACTGGATGCCCTTCGAGCCTTTGACATGAATAAGGGAAATGGTGGGAAACAATGAAAACAGAAGGACACAGTCATCCCTGACACCAACCCTATGGCCTCAATGTGTGGGAAGCCACAGAAGTTGACAACCGAAAGGGGTGATGCAAAGGGACTCCAAGACACACTTGAAGAGCGTGGCTTTGACACACAGGGCATGCATGCCAAATGTGCTCCCATATGTCCCTTCGAGAATGATAGGTGCTGTATGGCACATCTCCTGAGCAAGCAAGATGATTTTGTCAACCAAATATCAATGCTCGAGGCCGCCATTACTGCCAGGGGCCATTTGTGTTTATTTTTGCCCAAATTTCACTATGAGTTGAATCCTATTGAAATGGTAAGTGAAATATGAGTCTCTCAGGGGGTTTGTTGATAAATTCCTTATTATACAGTACTGGGGTTATGCAAAGTATTGTTACTGGGAGGTTTTTAAGACATCATTTGCTGAGGCAAAGGAAATTGCCATCCAAAGTTTAGATGCTTGTCCCATTGAGACCATCCAGCACTTTATCAACCGGTCATGGTGCTTTATGTCTGCATACTGCCTTGGACTTACAGGAAAGGCAGCAGAATGGGCAGTGAGGAAGCAAAAGTCCCACCACAGTGTTGCGCAGCATGCTATGCTTGCAATTGACTCCATTCTCAATTAATTGTATAATACTTTCTCACTTTCTCAGCCATTCTGGCCACCCTGGGAGTGATGAAAATTTTGGAAAATCAGCCCAAAAATTTGGCCAACCCAAAAAAGCCCCTGGAAAAATTTTGAAGGTGTTTTTGGGCTTCCTGAGGCTCAAGGAGTCCAAATATGGCAGTACCTAAGACATAGAGCCATGGAATCAAACTTCAGATACAGTGGATGACTTTGCCTGTCCACAACTGTATGTATATAGCAATAGCCTGTGTCGAATTTGATTCAGCCTCTTGTAGTAGACACTTATTTGGGACTCGACCCCAACACCAAGCACAAACACATGCCAACTGCACTCTTTCTCACTCTTTGAATACCAATGTGTTCCACTGCTTTCCTCCTCCCTCCCATGCCCAACCTTTACAAATGAGCCTCCCATTCTTTTTTATGAGCCAGTGCTGAAGAATGCCAGTGGCTGTTGGTCCTTCGCCCACCCCAATGGCTTTTACCTGCTGTACAATGAAACCCACTATTCCTTCCACAGCAGCCCAATACCTCTGCGACAAAGCAATGGAGCAAACTCGAGGCACTGGTGCTGCAATCAATCCGTAATTCACCACAATGGGAATTATACCAACGCTGTGGATATTGTGGATGCTCAGAATGGGCTGTTGAATCACTTCAGTCAGGGGTACACGCCCTTCAGAGGAAACATTGTTTACAAAATGAACAATGTATACAGTATATTACAAATCCTTGAAACATGACTCATGGGTATCAAAATACAGCTACTCCATTCCTTCTATAGCCTCTCAAATTTATGGAAGTTGTGGAGAAGTAGCTCAACAATATGTCTACAGACTTTGAAAGCTATTGGATAAGAATTGAGAAACTTTTTTCTGTGCACACCTGAGGGGTATCGAAACGATGCCGGTTATTTCCATGAAACACATGACTCTGAATGAATTGCTCAAATGCTTCTCCTTGGACTCTCGAAATCACTGTCAATATCCATCTCCATCATCCTCAGATTCACCTCCCTCTTCTTCTTCACCTTCTGCCCCATCAAGGTCCACAATTTCCTCAAGACCATCAGTAATAGCTGCTGTTGTTTTTGTGACCCACATTGGAGGTTTAGCCGGATGCTTGGGCTTCCACTTACCCTTTGGCCAGTCTTTAACCTTCAACTCCCACTCCGCAACCTCTCCATTCCATTTTGCTAACTGCTCCTTCCTCATTTGCTTCCTTTCAGTAACTGCTGCCTTTTGTGCTGCAGCAGCCACCCTTGAGGCAAGAGCCTTCTCCTTTCGAGCCTGCTTCTCTTCTGCAAGCTTCTGATGATTTTCATGGGTGTGTGCGAGAAGATCCTCGGTTTGTTGGCATGATACAAGGAGACCTCCAATGTGAGTTTCATCGATATGTTGTCTTTTGGTTTTGCTTTCTCCTCTTTGTGCTGAAGCTGGCACAAGATCTTCTTACAGTATAGGTTCTGGAGGATGAGCTGAGTTTCATAGGATTCCTGTGTGGCTTGGCATTGTGTGAGGTGGATTTTGGAGAGATCTAGCTTGGTGCATAGCATTGTCACAAGATGATGAAGCTTGCTTTTTGTATATTGGTCTTCACCCTCCTGAGAGACCAGGAGGTTCCAGTCAGGGTCTCGGAGGGAGGTGGGAGGTTTTATGGCAATGGTGGGTATTCCAGCCATTTTGGACTGAGCAGGGGATGCTGATATGAGATGAGCACTTGACGAAGATTCTGCCAGTGTATCGTGCATGATTGAGGCCCAAAGCTTCAGCCTCTCTGAAGTATGGACATGAGGGGCATCCTCACAAGGCAGTGATGGAGGATATTCGGTAGGTGAACAGTCACTCTCTTGAGTGCTGGCAGGTGCGTTAAATGCCAATAATGCTGGCTGTTCATCCTGTCATGTATGAATGATATCTTGATCCACTGTAAGGGGGTTATGCAGTTTGATTGGTGATAAGGTAGCCCATGTGGACATAATCGCACAAACTGGACTTGGTTGTGTGAAAGGAAGCTCGCCTGCAAGAGAGGTTGTTGCAGATGGGGCCAATGCTGATTCCATGATGACACTTGGATTGAATGGGACGACACCTGTCTTCCGGAATGCTGAAAGAATTGTGGACTTGGTAAATGCATGCTGGTATGCTCTCCCAAAGATTAACAAGAATGAATCTTTATTGACAATGCCCCCAGTCTCTTTCTCCCACCTGCAACACTCCTCTGTCCAGAATGTTTTCAGCACTCCGAAGACTGCAACATCGAGGCCTTGAAAAACATGGGTAGCATGCGGTGGGTAGCACAGTGTGACAATATTGTGAGCATGCGAATATTTGATGAAGTCAAGGGTGAGGTGCGATGCAGGCCCATCAACAAGGAGAAGCTGTGGGTGTCCATTTGCTTTTTTGTTTGTTTGTTTGTCAAAATCCTCAAGCCAGGCAAGTCCCAAATCCCCATCCATCCATCCTTTCTCTGACATAGTGATGCTTGACTCTGATTAGGATCCAATCGTTAAAATAAAACAAACATAACATACTTTGCCCCTGTTATATTGTGATTAGGATCAGATGAATTCCATCGTGTCTGAAGTAGAGCCCCTTTGAATATGACTGTTGGTGTGAGGTGTGTGCCATCTGCCATGATAGTGCACATTATGGTGATTGTTTCACGATTCCCAGTCACAATATCGTACTGGTTCTTCTGGCCAGTGCACCCAATAACACAAACAGATGTCCCAATGATGGAATAAAGCCAGTTTCATCAAACCCGCTATAGAAGAAGGATTGGGAGCTCCGATGACTGTCAAATCAAACTCTGGTTCAGCCAGTGTGTAGATGGGAGACTGTATTTCTGTTTTTATTCAATGGGCTGGTTCGCTCTGATGGTTGATCACTCTCTAACAAGTTAGGTATGGTATTCAGTGGAGGATAAGATTGTGGTATGGACTAGCTATAGTCAATGATATATCGTGGGATGCTTGTGAAAGGCTTATACGTGTTGTATTGAACTGTTTACTGCTATTTGTGGGTACCTATTTGTGTCCTCCTGGTCAAAATGCAGATTCTAAAGAGGACTCTAGACTAGTGTAAGCTTGATTTAGTATGTCAATGTGTTTCTTTCTTCTTCTGACTTAACTTTGTTTTTACTCACCTTTCCTTGGATGTCCAGCAACTCTAACCTTAGGTCCTGCAACTATCCTTGGCTCAGTATTTCGCGTAGAGGGCTTCCAGTGACTTAGTCTTAACAACCTTGTATGTGACTTAGCTCCAGATGGCTTTAGATCAGTACTCTCTTAAGATGCAAGCAGATTTGTAGACAGTAGTATATTCCAGCAGTGAGAAGATGATGGGGGGATACAGGAAAATCTACCAGCTTTTATACCTTTCTGAAGGTGGCTGTGTTTAAAGAATATGACTCACTCCTAGGTGAGTCATATGTGAGAACAATAGGGTTGTCAAGGAGGGTGAGTCATTCATAAAGTGGTTGCATAATAGGTGAGTCATTCATAAAGTGGTTGCATGATAGGTGAGTCATTCATAAACAGAACAAAAGGGTTGCTAAGAAGGTGTTATCTTTCATAAAGTGGTTGCAAGGAGGGTGAGTCATTCATAAACAGAACAAAAGGGTTGCTAAGAAGGTGTTATCTTTCTTATCTGTGAGGTTCTAGAAGTTATTTGTGGCAATGGGAGATGAAATCAAAGGATATTTCCGAGTTCTTGGAGATTAATTTGTTTGTAGTCCAGTGGTTAAGATGTTTTTGTTGCTGGTTGATAATGGGGACAAGTGCATGGGATGGGATTTGATGCAGAAACAACAGTTTACATCCGTAATAGACGTTCTTGGTATCATTCGATGCGGATTTTTAACAGCTTTCTGGGCGCGGTGGTTCCGAGCAGATCCGGTGTAAACTGACAGATAAATTCGTTTTTTACTGATGGGTGTTGATTCTGACAGTAATATTGTTCTGTAGAGTTCAGTTTTGATCTGTTCTTTGCGTGCTCAGTACCGTTGGATGCGGATTTTTTATATCTTTTCAGGCGTGGTTGTTCCGAGAGGATTAGATGCGAACTGACGAAGAAATTCGTTTTTTACTGAAAATCCCGGATTTTGACAGTAATATTGGTCTGGAGAGTGCATTTCTGGTCCGTTCGACTTGTGTTTGGTACCGTTCGAAAGGTGTGAATCGTAGCTTTCTAAGCGTTATATGGGCGTACCTCTCCGATCAAAACTGACGGAGTTATAGAACGAATTCGATTTCTGTGTGTAGCCGTAATTAATTTCGTAATTGGTCATGTGATCGTCCAAAGGCTGAGAGTGGTGTGATTTCGCGTTTTCTGATACTGGATGTTTTTATCTTCCACACCGCCTGTATTCTTTGGGTCAATAGGTACTCCTCCACTGAATTCTCCATTGAGGGCTTGTTTCAAAAGCATGCACCACCCCTTTTTGGTATGTGCATTTACAGCATGTCCTCAGCTCTGATGAAGTGATGTGCCCCAATAGGTTGAGATATGGTGGTGATATCTGTTTAGAAAGTTATGTGACCACTGTTTACCAAGTGGTTTGAAAGGTGTGCCTTGGGCTGCACCTTTGGCTTTGAGGATCTCCTCTCCTTTCTCATAAAGTGACTGGTGTGTGAAGGGAAATCCTCGTTCAGCCTTGTGGAGTGCATGATCAATAAGAACCTCTGCCTCAGCCTCAGTGAAGCGGCACTTGGATGCATTGAATTCCCATATGTCCTGTTTCCCATTAATGCGCCAAGAGAGGGTACTGATATTCAACTCTGCATACTGAGGTTTGCTGAGAATGGCACGGAGACTCAATGGATGTGTTCCAACTTGACTTGTAGATAGATGGTTGTGGGATCTCTGGTAGTCATGGAGTGCAGACTGATAGAGGGCTGCTTTTTTTTCAGATTTAACATGGGCATGCTCTCTGTCTCCCTTTGCCCGAACCATAATGAGTAGGCAGAGTGTGAAAGCCATTAGGATAGCAAAATTTGAAGGATGAATTGATTTTGTAATTCAACACCATTTGATTTTGTGGTATCCAAAAATGCATCTGTATTGTGACACCAAGTTGCTCTCATGATTGGTTTTCTATGGCAAAACTGTATTATTGATTCATATGTAGCTATACAGCTTGAAAAATCATCCATATAAGAAGTAGGGCTTGGTCCACAAGCTAAATCATCACATGATCTACCTGAAAAGTGCATATTTTGGGCTTAATCACAGTTTCCTAGCTCCCCCAGCTTTCCAGCTACATTTTACTATGCTTGAGCATGTTCATTGCATGAAACTCGAGAAATCTTGTTAAAGACTCAAGAGATTCTAAGCATTTTTGAGGAAGATATGGGCAGTGTTTCACGGATGTATTTTGTTTCAAGGATTTGTAATATACTGTATGCTGTGAGTAAAAATTATTTGGAATCCGAGGCGCCAGGTGTCAAGGAACAATTCACATAGTTGATGATATGGTTCTAACTCTAGTGGTAGAAGACCTATTCCAGCGGTCAATATTCGCTTGATATTTCGTGCGGATCTAATCAGGCTGTTTACAACGGCCACACGTGGTGGTACGGCGCCTATGGAAGGGATGTGGATTTGTTCACTTACAAGTGCTAAACAGGTTTCATAGCTAGACGGACACTTCTACAACTATGCATTATTGCTGTTGATGTACCCCCTCTAAGCTTCCAATCGTCGTTGAATCCCCCCCACTGCGTCTGATTTAGTACTTCTAATTCTAGATTTCAAATGACCAGTTTTGCAAGAGGCAATTCGGTATGTCCCCTCCCGAAACGTTATCGTCACCCAGGCAAGAGGCCGTCCCTTCTGAGCAATTTCGAGGTGTCAGGCCGCTATGCTTTGGGCTGGTTACCCCTTTCTCATGCGCATCCTTCTGGCTAGACCATTCTTACCACACGCCCACGCCCACTAGGGGAAGCAAAACTAGACGTTCAATGGACCCAGATCAAGCCCCCTGCTTACCCAGGACTCCAACGGCCTGTGTATAAGATGGCCAACAAGGATCCATCTCCCCTGCAGATCACGCACCTATGGATTTCAAGAGTCCTCGAACAGGTTGCCTTCTGCAAACCCGTTAGAACGTGGCATCATCGCATTCGGCTCGCTTGTCACTTGATCAATGCAGTAAATCCGCTCATCCGATCCTTCTTCTAGAGAACAGATATCCTCCACAAGCCGCCACTAGATCCCATGCCGCGCAGCGCCAGCCTATGACGCTGTTGCTGCTGACTCCTCCAACATTGAGAAAGTCGACGGGTGACAATAAGGATACTACCGATTGCTGGTTGACTCGACCGCCAAATCATAGGCTGTCCAATATCTCTTGGAATGACCAACTTCTCGGAAGAGGAATACAGATCAGACTTCGGATAAATGGCCGCATTTGGCGTCAATGAGTGCATACTCTGCTATCACGCTCTACCAGGCGAAGATTCTTAAAGTTGAGCTAACTTCTAGGAATGGACTACGTTGGCTAGTGGGACTGACAGGCAAGCGACGATGCAGCGTTGGTCCCAAATATGACATCATGTATCGATCGTATGAGTATTCCAATATGCATAGGAGCAAGCGCAACAGTGGGTCAAGGGGCTGGACTTGTACTCCATCCTGCACTCCCATAGAGATATTATATTGGTTCGATCCTGAAATTGATGAGGGACAATACAGTACTATGTCGAGGGAAAGAGACGTGGACTTGGGGGGAAGCGCAGAAAAAGAATTTGATGCCGATCTCCCTGCCACGCTCACGATGGCACCTCAATATCCCCGGAATTCCCGTCGCGGTGTTCCATCTGCGTCTCCATACTGGGACCCCTGGGCCTCTTCCTTCATTTTGTTCTCCACGCGGCTTATGCCCATCGCTCGCACTGCGTGTCCGCCCTCGAAGCGCTCTCTATGTAGCGTCATACGTACTCCATTAGCGGACGAGAAATCTCAAGAGAACTCTGAAGAGGTCGTCTACCAGCACGCTGTGAAAGTATGGGCCACGCATCCCAAAGCACAGGGGAAATGGATTAAATCACTTAAAATCAACCTTTTCGGAGGCGTTCCCCGCGGCATGTGTATAGTGTGATGGGAACGTCCCGTGTTTTGGAAATGGGCTTGCAGGATCAGCTGGCAAGGCTGACCGGGAGCCTGATAAACAAAATGACAGTCAACCCCATCATCTCATCATTACTAGATTCGGGTTCCTCGAGGAGAACCACAATTGTGGCAGCAGCTCAAGAGAACAGTGCAGAGGCCAATATCAAATCCGAGGAGAAGGCCGCCGTGGTAGACGGGACAGATTCCAAGCTTAATATATATTAAACGTTGATCCCTGTCGACATTGATATAATGCCCGTGGTTGCGGAGACCTGAGGACAAGCAAGGCCACCTGATTATGTCAAACAACTTCCTAGACGTGTCCCCACAGTCAGAGCGCTCCGAGAACGGGATCCGGATCTTTGGTCTTTTCGCACCAGATCTGAAACTGGTGCCGCTCGCTAATTCTGAAAGAGCAATGCATATGCAGAGCACCTTTCCAATTTTGCATGGCATAAGCACCGGACCGGGTCAACGAGGTCTCGTGGTCGCAAACCCATCTCCTCGCGTCCAACACGCCACCATCCATCAGTTACAGGCTCTCGCATATCATGGCATCCAAAGACCCGCTGAACCCAGTGGACATGCGCAAAGTGCATATTTCAGGTATGCCTCCTACTTACAGACCGGGAATTCGTACCTAAGAGACCTTTTTGGCTCTTGCCACAGAGGCCAGATGCACCAGCCCTCTTCTACGTACATCGAAACAATATCGCCTTCACTTCACCATCCAGCCTCTGGCTGCTGTCACTGGACTTCGTTCCCCAAAGTCAGACTACATCGAGGCGGTAAACCATGCTGTGATGTGGAAGGATCCCTTCGGGGAAGAGTTGTAGGTCTAGTTCATGCGCACATATTTTGCCGCCCCCTTATTCACATTCCCTCGGCAGCACGGTGGTGACTCAAACGCCTATCGATTGCAGAGTGACTATAGACTTGCGCGAGCACCGTTTTGGACGTTCGGGGCGGATCGTCGCATCGTGTACTTTCGATCTCTCCTCTGCAACAGACCAAGGTGAATCTGCTCATGCTCATGTGAAGAAAGGGCCACGCTCATACAGACTTTATCTTCCAGAAGTATTCCTCGATTTGAAGGGTGGCGCGAACAACAAACTCGGAGAATTGAAAATACATGTAGCATCCTCTCTTGCATCCACTCGTGAGGCTGTCCAGAATGCCAACCAGGCTGCCGAGCACCTGGGTCCCGGACTAACCGTTGTGAACGATGCCATTCAAGCTACTACCCCACTTGCAACAGAAATTAGTGCCCAGTCCAATGCTTGGCACCCCTTGTTGAATCGCCTCGGCGTGCTCGTCAAAGTTGCCGATATGGTCGCCGAGGCACGTTTCATTCAGAATCGCCTCTGCCCCACGACTACTAACTATTTACAAACAGGCTCACCCTTGGATCAAACTAGCCTGGGGAGTTGTTTCGGCAGCGTATAGGGTACGACTAGAATCGAGTTTTGTATCTGTATGCTTTCTCACTGGTAGTCCGTTAGATTGCTTCCATCCAGAGTGAGCGAGACGCGAAAGTGACGGCCTTGGTACGCACTATGGCGAATAGCTGCTCCTTTGCCGACGAAGCCGAAGAATTAAAGAAACGCTCGGAAAGAGATCAAGAGATCATCAACCAAATACTGCACCAAGTAATGGAATGTGCTTATTTCATTCGGGACTATTGCAGGGACGAGTCCTTCGGTATGTGGGATCCCATGTGCTTTGCTTACTCCAGGACTTATCAGCATGAGCCCCAGTCAAACGCACTCTAAAGAACGCAGTTTCTCTTGTGGACGAACGGATCAATGCTTACATGACGACCCTTGAGGATCTCCGACGGAATCTGATTGATCATGCGAGCATAGAATGCACCGTCATTACCCACCGCGTCTTGGACGTCGTGAATGAAGTCCGTAAGTGCACCTTGTATGTCTTCGGTTAAAACCTACGTTCTAAGACGGTACACAGGAGACATGCAAGTGCTCGGCGAAATGAAATATGCCGCAGAGGCTCATCACGATCTGGATCAAGGGTGTTTACCGGGCACACGTTCCGAGATCATCGACGCTATAGTGTATTGGGCTGTTGGAGCGGATACATCCTCATTTGATCCGAGCGGTTCAGACTCAATAACGTTGAGTTCTAACGAGTCATCTCGTGTCCTTTGGTTGTGTGGAGTGGCGGGTGCGGGGAAATCGTCGATCCTTCGCTCGTGCGCGAAGCGACTCTCTGAACTTGAGCGCAAGGGATCCTACTACGGCTTCGACAAAAATAAACCACTCGTCAACCTGACGAACCTGTTTAGTACGATCGCTCGAGACCTTGCCGAACTCGATGACTCCCGGAAGCAGCGCCTTATCAATTCCGCCAAAAAGGATATCGCGATACGAACAAGTGATAACTGCAAGTTGCAGTTCCAGCACTTTATCATTGCATCGTTCAAGGATGATAAGGCAGTGGGGGAGACCATTGTTTTCATCGACGCATTTGACGAGTCTGGGGACATTACAGCTCGTGCCAACGCACTCGCTATTCTAACAAAGCGAGCCTCAGAATTCCCTCTGGGTCTTCGAGTCATAGTGACTTCGAGATATGAGCGGGACATCCAAGATGCATTACGGTCTCCGCTACCACCTGGGGTTGACATCATACTTGTGGACAACATCCCGACTCATCAGACATCACGCGATATTGCGAAGTATATACGCAATGAACTCCGTAATGTTGATGAATTCCGAGAGGCGGAGTACCAGACGCAACTGAGTGCACTCATTCGGAGAGCAGGAACATCGTTTCAGTGGGCTGCTACTGCCTGCCGCTTCATTTGTGGCGATGGTGAAGCTGGTGCTGATCCGCGGGACCAGATTAGGACGGTGCTCCGTGCTGATGAAGGGCTGTACGGGCTCTATAGCACCGTGATGAAGGAGCATTGCAATCCATCGCATGAGATGGAAGTAAAACGAGTCAAGTCAATCCTAGGCCGAATCATATGTGCTCAGGAGCCTTTATCATTGCATACTTTTGTACACCTTGTTCCACCCGACTCCATTCTCACCCCGGAGGACATGCGGACGCAACGACGAATCGTGAAGCATCTTGCCTCGCTCCTTAGTGGTACGCACAGCGACCATGAGCCGATTGTCCCTCTCCATTCGTCTTATCGTGATTTCTTGTGTAATCTGGAGCATAATAAAGATTTCTACATCGACGAAAGCGAAGCAAATCAGTCGATGGCCCTGGCGTGCTTCCGCGTGATGGAACAGAACTTGACATTCAATATCTGTCAAATTCCGACATCGTTCCTTCGCAATGTTGACATCCCCGACCTTCCTGGTCTCCGGGAGAAACACATCCTTCATCATCTGTCTTATGCTTGTTGCTTCTGGGCTTTTCATGTGTCCAAAACACCTAGCAGTGAATTTGCAGAGAAAGGCTTAGAGTCATTCTTTCGGATGGATTTCCTATATTGGTTGGAAGTGATGAGTGTTATCCAGAGGTCCCCTCAAGCAGCATTAGCCCCACTAAACACCTCCAATGTAAGCTTGGCTTCAATTCCACTGGGCTGTGGGCCAACTCTGAAGATGCATTCTGCAGATGGCTCCAGCCCTGACTGAACTGCAACAGGATGCAATGCAATTCATCTCAATGTTTGCACCTGCCATCATGACCAGCACACCTCACATCTACCTCTCTGGCCTGACATTTGCTCCTACATCATCACTCCTATATCAGAGTTGGCAGGGTCAATTTCCAAGAGTTGGAAAACTTGCTGAGGGACAACTTCAGCACTGGCCAAATATGATGATGACCTTGGAAGGACATCATGACTATGTACGATCTGTTGCTTTCTCACCCAATGGCAAGCAGATTGCTTCTGGCTCTGATGACCAGACCATCTGACTCTGGAATGTGGAGACAGGTGCAAGCATTGGGCAGCCAATGGAGGGGCATCATGATGCCATTGAGTCCATTGCCTTCTCCCCTGATGGCAAGCACATTGCTTCTGGCTCTGAGGACAAAACCATACAACTCTGGGATGTGGAGACAGGTGCAAGTGTTGGGCAGCCAATGGAGGGGCATCATGATGCCATCTGCTCCATTGCTTTCTCCCCTGATGGCAAGCAGATTGCTTCTGGCTCTGAGGACAAGACCATACAACTCTGGGATGTGGAGACAGGTACAAGCATTGGGCAGCCAATGGAGGGGCATCATGGTGCCATCTACTCCATTGCTTTCTCCCCTGATGGCAAGCTTATTGCTTCTGGCTCTCAAGACAAGACCATACAACTCTGGGATGTGGAGACAGGTGCAAGCATTGGGCAGCCAATGGAGGGGCATCATGATACCATCTACTCCATTGCTTTCTCCCCTGATGGCAAGCACATTGCTTCTGGCTCTCAAGACAAGACCATACAACTCTGGGATGTAAAGACAGGCTTAAGCATAGGCCAGCTGATCCATCAGCATCCCATCTGGTCTATTGCTTTCTCACCTGATGGCAAGCACATTGCTTCTGGTTCCTGGGCCATGGCTGTACAACTCTGGAATGCAGAGACAGGTGTCAGGATTGGCCAGCCAATGGAGGGGCATCATGATTCCATCTGTTCCATTGCTTTCTCACCTGATGGCAAATACATTGCTTCTGGGTCCTTTGACAAGACCATACGACTCTGGAATGTGGGCATGAGCACAAGCATTGGCCAGCCAATGGAGGAGCATCATGATGCCATTCAGTCCATTGCTTTCTCACCTGATGGCAGGCAGATTGCCTCTGGCTCCTTGGACAACTCCATACAACTCTGGAATGTGGAGATGGGTACAAGGATTGACCCACCCATGGAGGGGCATCATCATGCCATATGGTCTGTTGCTTTCTCACCTGATGGCAAGCAAATTGCTTCTGGGTCTTTGTACAATACCATACAAATCTGGAATGCAGAGACAGGGGAAAGCATTGGCCAGCCAATGGAGGGGCATCATGGTTTCATCCATTCCATAGCTTTCTCACCTGATGGCAAGAAAATTGCTTCTGGCTCCCAGGACAGGACTATACGACTCTGGGATGTGGAGACAGGTGCAGACATTGGCCAGCCAATGGAGGGACATCATGGTGCCATTGAGTCCATTGCTTTCTCACCTGACAGCAGGCAGATTGCTTCAGGCTCCTCAGACAAGACCATACAACTCTGGAATACAGAGACAGGTGCAAGCATTGGTCAACCACTGGAGGGACATCATGATCACATCCAATCTGTTGCTTTCTCACCTGATGGCAAGTACATTGCTTCTGGCTCTGGGGACAAGACTATACGACTCTGGAATGTGGAGACAGGTGCAAGCATTGGCCAACCAATGGAGGGGCATCATGATGCCATTGAGTCCATTGCTTTCTCACCTGATGGAAAGCAAATTGCTTCTGGCTCTGGGGACATGACCATACAACTCTGGAATGTGGAGACAGGTGCAAGCATTGGCCAGCCAATGGGGGGACATCAGGGTATTATTAAGTCCATTGCTTTCTCACCTGATGGAAAGCAGATTGCTTCTGGCTCCTTGGACCGATCCATACGACTCTGGAATCCAGAGATGAGTATGAATCTGGGGCAGCTGAAGGAAGGATACAATGATGGCATTTCATCATTTTCATCTCACAGTAAGCAAATCACTTCTGGCAGCTGTGACTTGCAATTTTACGATTTTCCACTGCAGCATCCAAACACATGCTTCAATACCCTGTCCATCTATTCCCACTACCCCCACACTCTTTCCAACTGGATGATGGGTGGATTCTGGGACCCAATGATGAGCTCATCCTCTGGGTCCCTGCTGCCTATCAACCATCCCTGGAGCACCCTAACCATCACATTCTGGGAAATGCCACTCGGATTGATTTTCAGCACCTTAAGTGTGGCAAGGAGTGGGTAAAGTGCCAAGAACCAGTTGCTGAAGGAGAAGATATTCATGGTTTCAAAGACTTTTAATGTAAATCACATTTCAGTTGACAATTGGAAATCCTGTTTTACAGTATATTATGTGTCCTTCATACAGCATTGTTCTTTGTTGATCTACAACATGTAAAAATGTGAATTTTGATTTTTTTTCTTTCTGCATTACATGCACAAATGTCTTGCAGACAGTTCTCCTGAGTTTGGGAACAAATAGGCAAGAACTGAGCAAGTTGTTAGGTTGATGACAAACAGGTGCCAGAATTACCAAATATGCTTCCTTCGTCGTGGCACACAGCCACTAAATGGAGCACTCTGATTGGTCAATCACTTGTTACAATCACTCTGCTTCTTCATCCAATTGCTGCCACTGCCACACATGATCACTTGAAACTCTTTAACTCTGGTCAAAGGAAGGTATTCACAGGGCCTACCCAGCAGTCCATATTTTATTGCTATAGCTTCACCCTAGCACTAACATGAGTGGCTTTACAAAAGTAAACATGGAATTTTTCAAATCTGAAGCCTTGAAGTCATTGTATCTCCCATTATATGACAATCTAAGGTCTGAAATTCTCAGAGGTTATGGACCAGTCATAAGCCATATTATTTCAATTTAGAGCTAAGAGATAGCTGGAAAACTGGGTGAGCTAAATGCTAATGTATGAAGGAAGCATAGAAACTGAAGGACACATAATATACTGTACATCTTATCTGTTTTGGCATTGACATGCTCCCTACAGTATCCAAAGGCTAAGAAACCCCCTCCCCCCATCCACTAGGAAGGATGGTGAACTTCCTTCATTGGCTGCACCTGTGACTGATGTTTCAGGATAAGGTCCCATGACCAGCATGGAAAAATTTTACACTGTTGGAGGGAAAAATCCCTGTAACATAGGATCCCCTTTTGATGCTGAGTTTTCCAATGAATGAATTAAAAATGTGATAATATGTCTTCTGATTATCATGTCTTTCATTGATTCAAAAATGAGCATGAGTTCCACACATTTGAAAAACACATGAATGGGATGCTCTCTCACCCTGTACATAGGGCAAACTTGTCAGGCCTTCAACAGGCCACAGGGATCATATTCATCTACATCTTACCACAAGCTCAATTTGTTGTGGACATGGCAATTCAACTTGCTCTCTGTATATTGACTTCAATTCCCCTTCAATTCCTTCACACATTTCCTGTTGCCTTAGGGAGTCTGGCAAATTTATGTTATGTAATCTGGATTCAGCAATTGGCAGGTCCTCCTGTTCCTCCAGTTCCAACTTGCAGACTGGTCACATGTTCAAATGGGGGCAATGCAGTACTCTCAAGGAATATTTTCCAATGTTGCCTGTCAGTTTTTATCCAATTTGCTCACAAATATAGTGCCTGAAGGCTATGAGCAATACATATCAAAAAATACTGATTACATGTTTATTGGATGAAAATTGAAGCTTCTGGAATAATTCTATTATATGGTTCACAATCTGGAGATGTATTTTTCAAGTTTCTCTGCCAGTTCTCATCCAATTTATGCACAACAACCACATCCAGAAAGGTATTGAAAATTTCAATCCAATGATACCAAGGGCATCCCAAACAATGGAAAACTCAGCATTCTATATCTGAATCCCCCCATGTCTCAGGAGAACATCATTCCTCCTTCCAATTTTCAAATATTGAATATTGTTCAGTAGCCTTATACCTGATGGAGAGGATGTTCAGGATGACTTATTCCACTATTCCTCAAGGGAATTTGTCCAAAGGAGAAGGAGGAACAGCCATTTTATGCCTTATTTCCCTCTTTTGATTTGTAAATTGATATCTCTGTCAGTTTTGAAACTTTTGACTTCATTTCTTTTTCTGTACATTTCCCCTATCCCCCTGCTTCCACTGGATATTTCATCTCATAGCCAGGCTGTATATTAAGTGAAGTGTGCTGGAACTTTGATTATCTTCCCCTCCCTCCAGTCTGAAGCACTGAAGTATTGCTGCTAGATTTTCAGGCAAATTCCACTTGAAGAATTTTCTCCTACTACAGTTTGAATAGGGCCTTAGGATTAGGATGTGGTATTTGTGATACAACTTCATTCTTCATCCTCCTGCCTATGGTTACTGAAGTTACAGTTTGAACCACAGAAACCCAAGTTCAAACCATAACCTGACCATGGTCAGGTCTCATTCCAGTCAGGTTTTTCCCACTTTCCTATTCAGTCTGGTTGTGGTTCAGACCTTTCATGTACTGTGGAAACTGGTTTAAAACCAGGTTCAAACTGCAACCTGTATCACTAATTACATAGAAAATCATATTGTACATATGTACATATCTGCATATGCCATATAGAACTCGCTTTCTGCACATAGTTGAGATAAATGCCAAATTCCTCTGAGGGTTGTCCAAATGAGTGGGAAGGAAATTGGGAACTCAGAAGATACATACCTGGACATCCTTCACAAAGTTCAGATATTGGCACACTGCCCTTCTTCTTGCCTATGCACTCATATTTTTGTTTATTATTGGGAGCTTTTAATCCTTGCCAAGGAAGACTTCCACACAAGAAGTACATGAACACATGCCCAAGACCTTTGATATCATCACACCGCAACTGTTCTGTGTACACAAAATCTATGAAGAGCTTCAGGGCAAGAAGCATCCCAGTTTTTAGATAAGATCTTACCTATCAAAGTCTGTATCATGCAGTTTTGAGTCTCACATATCGGCAAGGGGTATAGTAAGGTAAACAGAGCAATGTTGCAAAGGAATATGGGATCCTGTATGGGTACTTCTCTCCATAATGTTGTATATAGATCTTTGCTTGAGCTGATGTGGAAGATAAAAATATCCAGTATCAGAAAATGCAAAATCACACCACTCCCAGCCTTTGGATGATCACATGACCAATTACAAAACTAATTTTGGCTGCATGTGGAAACTGAATTCATTCTATAACTCTGTCAGTTTTGATCAAAGAGGTATGCCCATATAATGCTTGGAAAGCCATGATTCACACCTTTCGAATAGTACCAAACACAAGTTGAACAGACCAAAACTGCACACTCCAGACCAATATTACTACCAAAATCCGGAATTTCCAGTAAAAAATGAATTTATCTGTCAGTTCGCATCCAATCCTCTCAGAACAACCATGCCTAGAAAAATATAAAAAATCCACATCCAATGGTACTGAGCACATGAAGAACAGATTAAAACTGAACTCTACAGAACAATATTACTATCAGAATCAACACCCATCAGTATTTTACAAATTTCTCTGTCAGTTCACATCCAATCTGCTTGGAACCACCATGCCCAGAAATCTGTTAAAAATATGCATCGAATGATACCAAGAACATCTATTATGGTATAGAAGAGACCTAATGGGCTTTATTTGTTTTGATCAGCTAAAATGTTATAAGGTGTTTGTTTAGAATGTGTTAGATGAGGACAGATCAGTTTTGAGGGGTTATGTGCCACTCAACTGTTGTTTTGTACTAGTTTTGTTGTTGGTTTGACTTTAGGACTCAAACACAAGACTCCAAGATAGATGCTTAGCACAAGATTTGAACACAGGACCTTCAGACACTCCAAAATGTGGATAGCAAGACACCAAGATTTGAACACAAGACCTTTGAGACACTTCCAAGACACTTCAAGACACAACTGCAAGACTTGAGATTCAAACACATGACTTCAAGAATGGATGTCTAGCAACTCCTACTCTGAGGGTTCTACAACTATCCACTATTCTTCACACGACTAAGCAATACTGACACACTCTGATTCTCTTATTCCCTTTTATACTCTTCTCCTTGTTCAAGATACTATTATTCTCTCTACTAATGGGTACTTGGATACTAGGGTACAATGATCCTCAGGGAACACCTTGATCCTTAGAGGGGGCTCCTCTTCAGATGCCCCTCCTGCACTAAATCCCCCCTCTCTTTATACCTCTCTGAACCCTCCACATGACTCATCCACTTACTAATCCTCTTACTCACCCTTTAGTTATGCTCACTCATTGCCTTACCAATTGTCTTACTCACCTCCCTCCTTACTAACCCTTTGCTAGATCACCTGCCTTTAAGTCATGTGCCAAAATGCGGACTTCCTTAGTATAAGTGGTTATACTTCTCTTCCAGAGTTCAATGCTTGTAAGATGCAGATTTTCTTGAAGGGGTTAAACCAAGGGGTTTTTGAGACCAGAAACTTTTCTCTTCTACAGGTGGTGAACACTTTTTGATTGCAGTCCCTTGCAATCTTCCTACATCATAGCATGCAAATTCCTCCTGCTCACCCAACTGAAATACCACCATTTCCATCCCTCTATCCACCACAAAAGGTTCTCTACTGACAGCCCTTGTCCTCTCCATATAAGATCGCTGATAGTCAGATAAAAGGCTTATTTCCTTTTTACATCAGCATTCATTTATACTCCTATCATCCCTTTTATTAGGCTTACCCTGTAATTCGTCTGTGATTGCTAGGTACAAGTGACTCATGGCAAAGGTCCACAGAGGTACAACATCATTCTCTGCTACTCGCAATAGCACAACGAACTTGATTTCGATGTCTCGACAGTGATAGGGGACATAGCTCTGCAGCATAGGTATGTCGTAAATCGTCCATTTTATTTCTTTTGATACAAGTATTCCTTCATAACACGTGTGAGGAGTTGGGCAATATCGAATGGATGCCGAGGGCCACAAAAGACGAAATGGTTCTGGACTGTGATAATCGAATGCTCGGTAAAGTAGATGGGTAACTTGGAGAGGCATGGAGACAACCTGATCACTTTTGATTGATGAAGGCATGAGTTCAATCTGCCTTTATACCCATTCTTGTTTCTCTTATCTCCTGTGACAGCTTATTTGAACTTCAACTTCTTTTGGTGCTTTTATTGATTCCGTCATATTTGTTGACACCAATGACCCCCCCCTTTTTTTTTTTTTTGGAAGCTAATTAACTGCACCCCATATCTCTCTTCGTTTGTTTAGTTCTCTGAGATAAGCTTCATAAGCTAGAGTGCTATTTGTTTGATGAAGACTTCTTTACCTGTGACATACTCCCAATTCATTCTCTGGTACTCAAATGGGGAAGACAGGTGATTGAAACCATGCTGATGATGATGACAATTTGGAATATTGAATGCAAATATATCACCATCGATGATCCCACCATTGGCAAGGTCCACATTTCTGTGATGATCTGGTACCCGCATGTTGAGTATTGCCATAGACCCTTTGATTCGAATAATCCATGCTTGCATTATGGTCTTGTAGCCCGTCAGCACAGATCCAACCATTTCACCCATTGCTCCTTCCAGGTTTTGAAAATGCTCGATCGATGCTGAGGTTCGTCGGTATACGTGTGTTATTGTCATGATTGGTTGTGGGTATGGAATGAATCTTTGATAGTCAAAGGGAATGTGAGAAACTTGAGGCATGGTGAACACTTTTGATTTTTGCTCCTAGTACCATTGTTCTTTTTATTCCCTTCCTTCAGATCGTCCTGGCTTGATATAGCCTTATGTCCAAATTTCTTCAAATTAAATTTGTCCTCTTTTTCCTTTTGTGGTTTAGATTGATCATTATTCAAATCTCCATTCTTAGAAGTTGGACAAATCATGCACAAATACAGGGATGAAGCAATTGCCTAAAGGAATTTCCCCATATAGGTCAAGTTCCAATTCCACCCTGACTTTAAAGACTGTCTCGTTTTGTTCGATAATGGTGCAATCGTAATTTGTGAGCAGTGCATAGGTGAAATGGAGAGGATTCGCCTGAACGTTGTAAGCAGGTTGGTTATTAAACCAATCCAACTACTGTCCACGATGTTGAGCCGGGGACGAAAGAGGGGATCACAGATCTAATCCGGATGTTCAGGTTCGAGTGGGGGAAGGTCTTTTGAACAGGGGAAATTGCAGTGAGCCAACAAAGCCCAAGCAATTAAGTGAGAATGTGTCTTTCAGTCAAATTACCACACCCTAAGAATCTCTTCTTGAGACCTTAGTCAAAGTGTAGTTAGAATTCGCTTTTTGTAGTGAGAAATCACCCAGGGACCAGCAGCTGTTCAAGGAGCTTCAAACTGGAGGGAGGGGGAGAACTAATGAATTTGTGTGCTAGCTGCACCTAATATACAATCCAGACTTCGACTGAATAGAAAGTGAAAAGTCGGACTTAAGGGACACACAGAGAAAAGAAATCAAGTTAAAATCTTCAAAACTGATGGAGATATTCCAATTTCAAGATAAAAGGGGAGATTGACACATTACATGCTATTCCTCCTTCAAACCTGGACAAGTTCCCTTAAGGAAAAGTGGAATAGGTCGCCCTGAGGGTCTTCTCCATCGGACATAAGAGGGCCGGAAGTAATTCGCTATTTTGAATGGTGGAGCAAAGGGGGAGTCATGGGGAGGGAGTTGTCTTGTGAAAAATGGAGTTCGCGTCCGCTCGTTTTGCCCTTGGTACCGTTCGATGCGCATTTTTAACAGCTTTCAGGGCATGGTCGTTTCGAGTCGATCCGATCAAAACTGACGGAGAAATTCGAAAAATACTCCTTCAGAGTATGAATCATGGCAAGATATTGTTACAGGGACCGCATTTTTGATCCGTTCGTTTCGTGTTTGGTACCGTTCGATAGGTACGATTCGTATCTTTCTGGGCGCGGTCGTTTCGAGTCGATCCGATCAAAAATGACGGAGAAATTCGAAAAATACTCCTTCAGAGTAGTGCAGCCCCTATCTGGATCATGTGATGGATCCGCGAGTCCAGAATTAGAACTAGGCCCGGTCCGCATCGTTACATAATCACAATTCATTGCCCTTAAGGCAATAGGATGGCTTGGAAGAGCAGGCAAGTCATCCAGACTTGAAGAAAGATGGCAAGTTGAATTGCCTTGTCCAAAGAAAATGGACTTGAAGTAGGGCATAAACTGCCCCTTTTTGATGAGGACTGTTGAAGTCCGACGGATAGTCAATAAATTGACTGGTAGACATGGTAAAGGAATGAGGCGATATTATGGGTTGGAAAGGGGTAGGAATCCAATTGATTTCTTGAATAAACGAATGGCGATAAAATTAAATGAGCGCGGTGACATATAATTGATTCGTTCGTAGGGAAAATGGCCTCGGATGAGGATTTCTATGGTGTAGGGATTTATCCCTCCAACATATTAGGCCTCAGCTAAGTCGTGGTCCCTTGCGACAGGCATCCAAAAATATATTCTCGTTGTACAATACGCCGTCATGTGATTAAAGCTCTGACGGGGCATTGCCGACGACAACAGGTTCGCTTCGTTCTTGTTCGTTCGACTGGGAAGACGGTTCTTCGACTAAGACCTCCGGTTGTTTAAACACAAGTGGCGTAGGTCTGTTCGCCAAATCTGGCTCCTTCCACAGTTCCTTCTTCTCACTAGGCCTGTATGAGTTGAAACAGCGGGGCGGAAAACGTTCTGCCATGTTGCAGTCGAAGGTAAGGAATTCGGGGTTTGTTAAATCACTAGTCGTCATTATGATCTCAGTTAACCCATCGTTCCCAATTAGTCGATGTGTTCCTTCAATGTAGGAATGCTCCGATTTCACAGAACTCGATACTTCAGTATGCATCATTGGAGTTCCTAACCAAAGATTCGCACAAAGACGCTTCGATGTCGTGCCCCAAGGCAACCAGTTAAACAGTTCAGGTACGAAGTTAATCCCATTCGGGAATTGGGTCTGATCGTTTTCCTCATTTAGCTTTCCGCGGCTGTAATCCCATAACTCGCGTTCTTCTTCGATAAACGGGTCTAGATCATCATCTTCTTCCTTTATAGGTTCATAACCTAAGGCACGACGTTTGGCCGCCTCGTATTTCAACTTCCAGAACTCGATTTGTTCGTCTGGATCCGTTATCTCCCAAGGCCTAAGCCTGCGTCGGTCACCCGGTCTGGCTGCAGAGGATATCACAAGATCTTCCTCGTAATAATTCCATATGGGTTTCGTAACGATAGGTTCCGTGTTCTCTCGAAAATGGTAAAGCTTTAATCTTTTCCAGGCTATTGGCTTGCGCAAGATGACACCATCGGGTTGTTGTACGATATACGCGCCAGACGGCCTTCGTTGAACGATTATAAACGGTCCGTACCATTTAGCCATTCCTTTTTGACCATGCTGAGTATCTAGGGCCTCATTATAAACAATAACCCATTCTCCTGGGCGATATTCCCTGGATCTCATTCGCGCTGCGTGTTTCCGATTGAAGGCAGCAGCTGCTTTCCTTTGCGAGTTTTCGTTTGCTAACATGGCCTTGTCTAGTAGATCATCTCGTTTGCTGATCTGCAAAATCCTTAATGCAAGAAGGTCTTCGGTACTTTTTACAGACGGCCAATCCAAAGAGTGGAAAGTGCGGTCTTTAACGTCGTGGGGCATAAGCGGGTGCTGGCCATACAGCAAATAGTAGGGAGTGTATCCCGTGTTTCGTTTAACCGTCACCCGATCAGCCCAAATAGCATGGCCTAAATAGTCGGGCCAATCGTAGATTCGGATCGACAATATCTTCCATAGCGCGTTAATCCATACGGCATGTCCACATTCGGATTTTCTGTTTGCTTGAGGATTATAAGGTGATATTTTAACAACAGGCACCTTATATTTCTGCATGAGGCCCTCAACAGCTCCTTTGAACTCAGATCCGTTATCGATTGTAAGCTGGAAAATGCAGCCGTATCGACACATGATGTCGAATAAAAAGTCGGCGATCTTGTCCGACGATAAAGCTTTCAGCTTCGTAGCCTCGAGAAACCCGGTAAGATTGTCAACTAGATCAACAACATATCTAAACCCGTGTTTCCCTTTAGGCATATGGACCGAGTCCATATCGAATCGCCTGAGTAACGTGCGAGTATACTGCGGTTGAATAGGAATCGTATTCCTGTAAGTCGATCGCATTTGGCATTCATGGCAAGTCAGGCAGTACTGAGCGACAAAATTGTACATGTTAGGCCACCAGTACGAGTCTCTGACTTCCCTTGCCGACAGGCATCCAAAATATATTTCGTTGTACAATACGCCGTCGATGTTGAATTTTAAGCTTCTGACCATAAACTGCCCCTTTTTGATGAGGACTGTTGAAGTCCGACGGATAGTCAATAAATTGACTGGTAGACATGGTAAAGGAATGAGGCGATATTATGGGTTGGAAAGGGGTAGGAATCCAATTGATTTCTTGAATAAACGAATGGCGATAAAATTAAATGAGCGCGGTGACATATAATTGATTCGTTCGTAGGGAAAATGGCCTCGGATGAGGATTTCTATGGTGTAGGGATTTATCCCTCCAACAACGTTTGGACAAAAATATCCATGTTCGCCTTTTCGCAAGTACAATAGTGGTGAAGCTGGACTAGTTATGACGATGCTCGCTCGCATTCATTGTTCAACACTCGGGTTGGTGGTTATAACTTGGATATCCTCGTCCATCTGGTTTTAAACTTCTTTTTAGATGACTGAAAGCTTTTAAGTCGAAACTCTTACTTGTGCGAGTGATACCGAATATAAGGATGAGAGCAGATTTTTAGAAGTGTCTAGTCTTTTATATATGTGGAATTTCAATTGGGCTGTCAGAATTCCTGACCTCTGCTTTCATCGGCCTAGATTTAATTGTTGGAGTTCTTCCTGTTTTCCTTTGTTCTTTTGGATATCCCTTAGTTCAACAGTTCCTATTCCTCACTTGCTTTTGTTCATATTTCCCTCCTCTTTCTTTTTTTTTTTTTTTGAAGGTGCAGACAACGTGTTCAACATGTTGAACGTCAGGTTTATTGTACATTTACGTGAGTGTATTCACTCAGTTTGAAAGAAAGAGAAAAAAAAGAAAAGATGGTTGAGACAGACAGGTTGAAGAGATTGCCCATAAGGTGGTAGTGAATCAATGGACGGCCATTGTACAAGAACTCAAGTGCATTCACTCAGAAGAAAGGAAAAGAAAAAAAGCTAGAGATGATGATTTGCAAGATGGATTCGGTGATGATTGGAAAGGGATTGGAGAAGGGGAAGTGGAATGAGTGTTTGAGCAAGAAACACAGTCTTGAGGTCGTGGAGTGGTCGATATGAAGGTTGTATTCAGGGACACGTATCTTCCCTATTGTCTGTGTGTAAGGTTCTGTTCTTTTGTGCATAAGGATAGAGTGTTTCAACGTTACCATTCTTCGACTTCATTCTCGACTTCTATCATATCATCTTCTTCTTCTTCCTGCATAGGCGAAATAGGTGGCGAGATGGGGTTACGACCCGAGATGTCCATGAGTTTGAACGGATGTGGGTCCAGCTTAAGCAGAGCCCATTCTTTATCGCGCAGTTTGGTCTGAATTTCTTGAACTGTGCGGGTATATTTCTCGATCGTGTAAGGCTGGCACTTGAGAGGGGACATGAAACGACTTCCATCTGCAAAAACATCTAAGAGGTTAGTAAGGCGCCTGGCAAAATGATGATGGAGATGGAAAGCATAAATCAGGGAGTATAGTTCTTCTTGTCTGACTATGTCCATGGTGAGAGAAAAGATGTGGGAAAACTTGTCACTCTGTGTTAATTCAATCTGTTGGCTGCTTGCAAGCGCATAACTGTATAGACAGATAGATTCTTCATTACGAGCATTGATTTTCTTGCTGAGGTTATTGAAATGGGTGATGCGATCAAGAAGGATGTTATTGGTGTGAACGAGAGTAGTGCTGAGTTGAGCCAGTTGACCGATGTGGCCTTCCTGTGCCTGCATAAGCTGCATGAGTCACAAGGTAGTGTTGGCAATGCTTTTCAGATCGTTTTCTCACTTCTCATAATATTTGGCATGGATTCCCTCGAGTTGCTTGGCTCTTTCATGATCAAGATATGCCTTGTATGATGTTTGACCATATCATTGGGTTTTCTTTGATCCTGTGATGTTAGAGCGATGCTTGTGCGAGTAAAAGCATTTGGGTATTTTGAGTTGAATGGGCAACTCAGTGTCGCAAGTGTCCATTCGGGTGGACATCTTGTTCGATTGTAAGGATGTTGGTTTGGAATCCATACTATGAGAATTCGTGTCATCAGGAGGTTGAGTTTTGACAGAGGCTTTGAGTTTTTGCACAGTTTCCTTGTCCTGCGACATTAGCTTGTTTTTGTAACAGAAGTTTTCTAAGTATTTTACCATAATATTAAACTTCTTAATCTGTTTGGCAAGAGTGCATGGGTTTGGGATTGGATCTCTGAGAGACACCGAAGTTCGAACACTTGATTGTTCTGGTGAAGGAGTTTGAGGGACTACTGTGACCAGCTTGTGGAGAGGAAGAAGTGGAAGAGGATTCATTGGGATTAGAGTCAATGAGGAAGAAGAAAGGACCATTGGTTTTTCGTTGTTGATTTCGTCAATGTCTATTGTTCCCTGTTTTCAGTTCTTCTTTATACTCGTTGTTTGTTGCTTACTTATGGGATTGCTAGCAGATCCTGTGGGTCCTGCGAATATTATGACTTGTTTGTATTGTAGCTTTCTTGTGGTCATGTCGCGGGAAGATTTTTTGATGGGGCCAGATGCCATTATCCAAGAAAGTCAGTTTTCGTGATTGGAGAAGGAATTGGTGGGAAGAAGGAAAGCAGGCAGCAAAGGTGGAGTTTTTGATTGCATCTTGGATGTAGTAGCAATTTTAGTCATAGTTTTCAGCGATTGCCAAATCCACGCGGTTAACATCTGGCTCTGAGGTCTTTTCAAATTGGAAAAGTGGGGCTTTATGGTAGGACCATGGTTGTGGGCTTTATCTGAGATAAATCCTAGGGCAAAGAAAATGAAAAAAAAAGCAAGAAAAAAAAGTGAAATGTGGTTTGGGGAATGAAAACATCCATTTAAGGCAGATTCACTGGGTGTAGCAGTGGATCCTGCTTCTCTAGTGTGACTAAGCCTATAGTAATCTGTAAATTCTGCCATTTCCACTCGATGTACTTGTCTTCCCAATAAGCCCATGTGTCTGTGGCTTTTGGAGGTGGCCACATGTAAGATCGCAATTGATTTATCAGTCCGAACGAGATGGGAGGTCTATCCATGTATTCATAATCCCTAGGAATATCGTCTTCATATATAGCATTGGAAAACATAGCCACAGCAGCACCGGTTTGTGCTTCAAGAGAATCTGCATTACTCGAGGTGTCACTTCCATATTTGGTATTTTCTGCCTTAGGAATGTGATCACAGGAATGATATTTCTTTAAACGATTCCCTGCAAACACCATACTAATTGGAGTCCTGTCCAATTCACTGAGCTCATAAGAACCTCAGGTATTTTGTTTTCATACATGGTAGGGTCCCATCCATCTAATTTCCCCTTTTTGTCCATGCTGCATGACTAATGCAGAGTTGTATACCAATACCATGGTTCCTGGTTTGTAATTTCCTTCAACTAACGTGTGTTCATGTCATCTTGCATATTCTTGAGCACTTTGGATTTGTGCCTGTAATAATGTTGCAGATGCCTCCTTAATGTCGTCATCCCTATGTGCTAATTGAATTGCCCGGGTTGCCAATAATTCTTCTGTCAATTTAATTGAATGCCAATTCAAGGTATACCATGATGCATCGGTAATATTGAATGGAAACAAATGATGCTTACCATACAATAGATAATAGGGAGTATAGCCAGTGGTCCATTTGACTGTGACTCGATCTGCCCACATGCACACGTGAAAATACCTAGACCAGTGACTTGGATTTCCCTTGCATGCAATGAATAAAGATCCTATCCATGTTCAGTGGTGGCATTCAATCATTCCGTTGGCTTTGGGGTGGTAAGGTGTGGCACATGCTATAGGAACATTGTACATGTCCACCATTGTTTGTACAATTCCTTCGAATTCTGCACCATTGTCCATAGTTAATTGTAATATACACCCAAAGCGACACATGACTTCTTCAAACAAAAATCAGGCTATGTTCTTTGATGCAGCATTTCTCAGCATCCGGGCTTCTAGCCACCCGGACAGATCATCCTGAAGATTGACAATATATTTGAATCCGTTAGATACTGGCATATGGACCGTGTCCATATTAAATTTTTGGAGAATCATGTGTACATAAGTCGGACTCAAAGTAATCTTAGGACAACTAGCTGACTGCCACTGGCATTCGTGGCAAGTTCGGCAGAACCATGCTACTTGTGCCCACATATTCGGCCAATAAAATCTGTTGGCCAATTTTTTAAATGTCGGGTCTCTTCCTCGGTGCCCCAAATCATCATGTGCAGCAGCACACAATCTAAGCCTCTCTCTCTCGTCTCAGATCACTTTCTGTGGGAGCTTGTCTTTATTTCTTCACCACAATGTGTCTTTGTACAAGAAATATCTTCAAGTCATCACAATGAATGCTTGCCGATTCTTTATGTGGGACGGGACTTGCAGCGTTTCTAAGTACGTCTCGATCTCTTCCCAGTGAGTGGGCCCATCTTTATCTAGTTTTTTGTGCTTGTGAGGCGGGCTTACATTGTTTTCTTTCACTAGATCTTCCCACTCTTCGCTCGATCTCGTCACCGTGCATATCAGTCCTATAAACCCTCCATCTATCAGTCTTTTGCTCATCTTTCGCATCATATACGTCAACCATTGTTCTCCTAACTTGATCAAATCTTCGTACACTTCGCTTTTTAATTGGGTTTTCACACTCATACTAACATTCTTTAGCTGCCCTTGCTCTTCTTCCCATTCTGCAAGGTACCATGGCCCAGAAAGAAAATGGCCCGACTCCGCGACCTCAAGCTCTTCTTCTGTATCATCCATATCATTCCCATCCTTTGGCCATCGCGATAAACCATCCGGTCCCACATGTCTCGTAGCCAGTACATGCATCAGTTCGAAGTCAAACAATTGTATATACGAAATCCATCTTGACATTGCCTGATTAGGTAGCCCTGGAATATTGATAGTCTGTTTCAAGAACTTTGCATCTACTTCTACCTTGAAGTGAAGGCCCCATAAATCATTTCTCTGTGCCATTAGGGCTTTGTATAAACCTTTCAGCTCTAACTGAGGTTGTGAATACCTTGACTCTGCATCATTATTGGTGATTGAGCCAAACACAAGGGGGAATCTACCTTCTTTTACAGTCTGGTATTCAATCCACCCCACTGCTATGACTGAACTGTCTACTGCAAGGGTAACCAAACCATAATCAGAGGTTCTTTTGCTCAGGGGCTTAACATTGGCAATTGAGATGTCTAATGACATTCTGGTGGGTAAATCTGATGCTAATTCTTTCAACTTTTGCATTGCTTGTGTGGCTTCTTCAGTCCATTCAAATTCTGTCATGGTCTTCTTTGTTAATTGTGTTAAAGGCTTGGCTATCTCAGCATACTTCCAGATCCAATTTCTTGTGACTCCAACTGTTCCTAGAAAACCACGGACTTCCTTGACATTGGTTGGTTGTGGCCAATTCAATATCTTTGTAACTATTCCATGGTGAGGGCATCTTCCTTCCATTGAACATATGTTTCCTACTATATTGACCAATGGTGTTGCTAGGACCAGCTTGTTCCCTGAGGCTGTACATCCGGCTTCTGCAAAGGTTGCAAACAATCGATCCACCGTATGTGCAAATTCCCAAATAAACTGTCGAATATTGAGGTTCTCTGGGATTGGCTTATCTTCATATCTTGTCTTTGGTCCTTTTCCAGCTACATCATCAACAAATGCATCTGCTTCATGTGGAATCATTGGTTTGATCATATGCCTCACTGTCTGCATGAATTCTTGCATGCTGTTGGTATATCCTTGAGGTAATGATGTTAACTTTACTGGTCCCAATGGTGAATCTGATGTTGTCAATTCTTGTGACTCTTCTGCTACTCATCGTCCATCATATCCAGCAAACAGGTCAGCAACAATATACACTGAATGTCCTACAAAGCTGTCTGCGAAATCATTGATGTTTGGGGGGAGACTTGAATCTCTAACTGACACTGCATTGAGGGGTTGAAGATCATGCACAATTCGAAAAACCACCCTTTGGCTTGGCTACTGCAAACATCTGAGAACAATAAGAAGACCAGGATGTTTTGTACTTTCCTGCTGCCAACTGTTCTTTGATCATTTGTATCATTTGAGCTACAATCGCCTTAGGAGGTTTAATGGGGGGCAATTCCCATGGTATATGAGGAATGGTTTCCATGACATAATCTGGAAAATATTCAGGTTTGAAGATGCCTCTTTCAGATTCATCAAAAGCCAACCCTTTTTCTTGTCGAGCCACCACATGAAGAAGCAAATCAAGTTCTTGTTCTGTCAGAAAATCATTAGGTATGTTTGAAATGATCTTCTTGATTTGTTCTGGTGTCAATTTCTTGGTGTATCGAAAGTTCTTTAACTGTGGAGGATGTGTAGGCAATGGGGAAAGATTTAATGATGGTAAATCCTTATATGGTTCTCATATGACTGATCTCTGAGTTACTCCAAGTGGAACAGGATTTTTCTTTTTATCCACTGTTTTATACTTTGTCTTATGGTTGGTCTGTATAATCCAGGCTAAATGTTGACTGGCTACTTGACTTATTTCTTGAGGTAAGTGGCTTCTTATAGTCTTCTGTATGCAAGCTTCAAGGTTGTTTTCTGCAAATGAGGCTGATGATCTCCATGCATTTTGTAGATTTCTTGCAGCAATTCCATGCTTGTTTACCAATGCATCCATAACATACTTGTTCTCCTTCAATTCTTCCACTTTCCTCTTCACCTCTGGGAGTCATAAGGCTTCTGAAAGTTCTCTTCCAAATGTCGGGATTGAAGGAGCCTCTCCTTTTAGTGAACTATATGAAGAGGTGGCTTTCACTCTTTGATATTGGTCTAACATCAGCTCTTCTTCTGTTGTGCTGGTAGGTTCTTGTTCTGTAGGTGATTTTGGTGGAATGACTAAAATGGAGTTGACTAGCTTCATCTTTTCTCGTGATTCATTCACTAGCACTTGCATTAGTACTGATGATTGGTCCATATCCCCATTCTGGAAAGCCTGGATCGTCATTCCCCCTTTTCCTTCTTTTACTCCATATGATATTTGGGCACCCATATCCATAAGCCAAGGTTGACCTAACAAGATGTCATGGTCCGCAAATTTCCCATTTTTAATGAAGAAATGATGATCGAAACATATTCTGCCTATTTCTACTTGGACATCTCGACAACATCCTAATAGAGGTTCAGGTCCACTATTGATTCCTTGAAGTGACCAATGTTCTCCATCACGATCTATTGGGATGTTCAGTTTCTCCATGGCATCACTTGAGATTAGATTCAATTTGGATCCTGAGTCGATCATTAGAGACACGTCCTCTCTTCCCATCACCTTTCCATTAACCTTCCCTGTGGCCACTGCAAACATCCTCCTTGGTTTTGCATGGATCAGATGAGCCCTATACAACCATTCCCAAGGTTCTTTTGCATCTCCTTCAAACTCTGATCCTTCTTCCGATGATTCATCTGATGATTCACTAATTTCTCCTTCTTCGTATGCTGCAGAGTTCACAGTAAGAGGGTCCCTATACTTGTTTGTTGGTTCCCTTTTTAACTTTAGCCCAGCAGCAAACAACTTAGCAGGCCCAGGTGCTATTCCAAGAAAGTCTCCTAAAGATATTTCTATCTTTTGATTTAATACCTTTTTTACTACTTCCTTGTCTTCACACACATCCTGAAACTCTGTTGTAAACTTGAATGCTGGTCCACTCTTAGGCAAACATTTCTCTGGAGAGTCCACTTCCATTTCTATGTCCTCCTGTTGAATATTGTTTTTGAACTTGACATTCTTTGTCTTTTCTTCTGCTGGAAGCGGTTCTTTTGGGAGTGGTTCCTTGGTTTTATGATTTCTTTGTAATATCACCACCTGGGGATGTTTCTCTTCAGGTTTCTGGGTATCATCTGATGGAGTCTTTGTCCTTGCATCAAGAAATGGAGTTGAAATGACTGGGGGTGGTGAAAAATGTGGAACATAGGCTGGTTTTGGCTCTTTTTCTGGGCCCTTTTTAATCTCCTGTGGCCGTGTTTTCTCAATTTCATGTTCATCATCTACCTCCATTTCCACAACTGGGTGCTGGGATGGACTGGGGCGAGTTTCTGGTACAGGACATGCTACATTTCTTGGTGGTATCTCGACAGTAACTTGATGCTTAGGCAGACGAGAAACCTTGTTGTGGGGCCTCTCACCCATGGGAGTATATCTGACTTCAGGCTTGTCAGACTTCACAACTGGATTGGCTCTTGGTTCTGCCATTACTGTGTACAATTGTCCTTGAAAAAGCGGTCATCCATATTCATCCACCACACTACAAGCACTAACAGTTTGAGCATTTGGAGGGGTAAGACTCTGCAGCTCATTTATTATTATTGCTTGCTTAATTCCTCTTGGTAAGCACATTCCATCACTCTTGACCAATATTCCATCCACAGCATACTTGATCATCCCCTGATGAATCATTGCCTGCACATCTGGGCAATTCTTCATTCCCACCGCATGAACTCCAGTTTTGTCACAAAACCAACAAATAACCGCACTCCTTGATCCTTCCAAAGATCTGTCAGGATAACAATTCGAATTCCTTGGAATATTATTAGGATAAGTAGCAGGACTATCAATACCCTGGTTTTTGATTCTTGTCTGGTGATCAGGTGTAGGTAAATTGCTGTTCGGATAAGATTGCGCAAGGTGTATTTTCATTTCATTAAATGATTTTGCTAATTCACCTACTTGATCTGAAACTGTCTTCAGGGCTGGAGTTGAGGCTGATTTATGTGGGGCCGATCCTCTCTTTGGGGGCATTTCCATCCACATTTTTACACTATCACTATCACTGCTTGACCCTTCCTCCTCTGTTTCGTCATTGCTGGAATCTGCATCTGAAGAATCTGAAGAATCCGAGTCCGATTTTGAGTGTTTGTAATAGTTTTTCTTGAATCTGACCTTGCCCTTGTAGTAAGTCTTTCCCTCATGTTTGTGCAGGTCTTGAATGTTGTAATACACATCATCCTTAAGGCAGGACTTTATGCATTTATAAGCTGCAAAATGGCTGAGGGGTTTAGAGTCATCAAAACCTGGAAGTACTCGAAGGTAGGGTAATACAACTTGTTGCACTTCTCGGGATATTCCTTGCCAGAATAAATCATTTTCATACCTTTCTGTGATCATTCCTTTTGCTTGTAAGTGATGAGCTTGAGTCACAAACTTTCAATAGTATGTGTCAAGATCTGCTTCACTCTTGATTGAACAAGGTTTAAAACAATAGCGAGCCAGATGTTCCCTGGTGTACCTCTTCTTGTTATCAGTTTGTCCATAGAAATCCCTAAGCCTGTCTGTGAGTTCTTTAAAGGAATTTCCTTTAGCTTCAGGAAGATTCTTTAACAACTCTGCAACTTTCCTTCCACAATATTGTACCAAATGCTTACACTTCTCCTCATCTGTATATAATGCTTCTTCGCAGCATGCTTCATAATCAATAAGAAACTTGTCCAGTTGCTTTCCTTTGAAATATGGAGCATCCTTGGCAGAAGGCCTTGGCATCAATCAAGGGGTTTGAGGTGTTGTCATACTGAATTAATTGATTTAGACTTGATTTGAATGCACAGAATTGATCAAAATTGAAAAATTCCCCTGTAAGGACCACCAATTATAGAAGAGACCTAATGGGCTTTATTTGTTTTGATCAGCTAAAATGTTATAAGGTGTTTGTTTAGAATGTGTTAGATGAGGACAGATCAGTTTTGAGGGGTTATGTGCCACTCAACTGTTGTTTTGTACTAGTTTTGTTGTTGGTTTGACTTTAGGACTTGAACACAAGACTCCAAGATAGATGCTTAGCACAAGATTTGAACACAGGACCTTCAGACACTCCAAAATGCAGATAGCAAGACACCAAGATTTGAACACAAGACCTTTGAGACACTTCCAAGACACTTCAAGACACAACTGCAAGACTTGAGATTCAAACACACGACTTCAAGAATGGATGTCTAGCAACTCCTACTCTGAGGGTTCTACAACTATCCACTATTCTTCACATGACTAAGCAATACTGACACACTCTGATTCTCTTATTCCCTTTTATACTCTTCTCCTTGTTCGAGATACTATTATTCTCTCTACTAATGGGTACTTGGATACTAGGGTACAATGATCCTCAGGGAGCACCTTGATCCTTAAAGGGGACTCCTCTTCAGATGCCCCTCCTGCACTAAATCCCCCCTCTCTTTATACCTCTCTGAACCCTCCACATGACTCATCCACTTACTAATCCTCTTACTCACCCTTTAGTTATGCTCACTCATTGCCTTACCAATTGTCTTACTCACCTCCCTCCTTACTAACCCTTTGCTAGATCACCTGCCTTTAAGTCATGTGCCAAAATGCGGACTTCCTTAGTATAAGTGGTTATACTTCTCTTCCAGAGTTCAATGCTTGTAAGATGCAGATTTTCTTGAAGGGGTTAAACCAAGGGGTTTTTGAGACCAGAACATTTTCTCTTCTACAATGGTGTAAGCAGGAATCTCCTAAGAGACTATGCCACAGTCCAAGATTATTGAATTGAGGATGAAAGGAGAGGGCCACAGAGTCAATCCACAGGTTAAGGTCTGATTGAATGAAAGGCCTTGAGGTTGGGAAATTGTCTTGCTAGGGCGGGCTTGCTCTAACAAGGAATGAATGGAGGATTTAATTCAGAATTCACACTGATGGTTCTCCTCTTGAGAGCCTATCCAAAATGTGAACAATACTAGGTGTATTCTGGAAATCACCCTGATACACCAACAGCTGTCCTTCAAGACTTCAGAGACTGAGGGGGAGGGGGAAATAAATCAAAATTCGCATCCCCTGCACTTAATATACATCCTGTAATAATGCCATGGTAACCGGCAGAAAGGTGGGGATAAGGCAAAAATGATGAAAAAGAGATCAAGTCGAAAGCTTCAAAACTGAAGGAGATATTCAAGAATTAAGTCAGAATAGGGGAATATGGCTTAACCAAGTTATTCCTCCTGTCCTACTGAACAGAATCCCTTGGGGAATGGTGATACTGGTCGTCCTAGACGTACCCTCCATCGGACATAGAGTGCCGGAATAATAAATGTCCTTAGTAATCAGAAAAGCGGGGATAAAGATGAAGTGAGACATGAGGAGACTAAATCACAGAAGACTGAGTTCTAATCCGCTCGTTTTGCCCTTGGTACCATTAGATGCGAATTTTCAGCGTCTTTCCAGGGGTGGTTTTCGCTAACGAATAGAATCAAAACTGATGGAGGAATTCACGAAATACTGAAGGGAAATATGAAACCTGTAATAAAATTGACTTGGAGGATGCAGTTCATGTCCGATAGACATGAATTTGGTATCGTTCGAAAGAGCTGAATCGTGACTTTCTGGGAGCTATTTTTCCGAATCAATCCGATGAGAACTGAGCAATATATTCCATTTTTACTCCTTGAGAGTGTTGTAATAGCCCCTATTTAACATGTGACCAGTCTGCGAGTTGGATGCAATGGCTTGGGTGATCTTGTTTACATAATACAGACTTGTATATCCCTGCTGAGGCAATGAGCAATGCATAATGGATTGAGTACCAAACAAACAGGGCAAGTTGAATTGCCTGAGCTACAGTTGGCTGGGCTTGAAGTAACTACAATTTGAGGTAGTGTGTTGAAGACTTGGAGATGGACAAATAAATGTCTTGTGTACAAGGTGGAGGAAAGAGATATAAAATGGGTCTTGGAAAATTGAAATCCATGTTGTATGGCAATCAAAGGAATGACAGGTAATTGAAGGATTGGAATTGAGTAAATTGGATTCCTTTGAGGAGGTAGTTGGGTCCTGATGTGGAATCTATGTAGTAGGGTTTTATCCCTCCAACAATGGATGCAAACTGCTGTTTCTGCATTGAATCCCATCCCATGCACTTGTCCCCATTATCAACCAGGAACAAAACACCTTAACCATTGGACTATGCTCAATTAATCTCCAGAACGAAGATATCCTTTCATTTTGCCTCCCAGAATGCTCCACATGGTCAGTGACCTCATGCTCCAAGCATTCCACATGCTCAGCAAATTGGTGACATCACCCCTTCCATGATTTCTTTTGTTCTCTTTATGAATGACATCACTATGATATCACCCTTCCATGATTTCTTTTGTTCTCTTTATGCATGACTCACCTATGACTCATATCTTCACTTTTCTTTTGTTCTCACCTATGACTCACATATGACTCACCCATGAGGGAGTCATTTTCCTTAAACACAGCCACCTCCTGAAACATATAAAAGCTGGTAGATTTCCTGTATCCCCCATGATCATCTCCTCTCTGGAAATCATCACTGTCAACCACTGTCAACTTTTCTGCTTGCCTCTAAAGAACAGTCTATCTATAAGCCATCTGGAGCTACTGTAAGTCATTTTCAAGGTTGTTGAGACAAAGCCACTGGAAGCTCTCTATGCAAATCATTAAAGCCAAGGATAGTTGCAGGACCTAAGGTTAGAGTCACTGGACATCCAAGGAAAAGTAAGCATAATGAAATACAAATCAGGTTTTGAAGAAAGAAGGAAGAAACATACTAACAAGACTAACCAAGCACTGACCAGTCTGTAACTCACAGATATCCACATTTTGACCAGGAAAATGTAAACAAGAATACACAAATATCTGTAAACAAACCAACACAACACGAACAATGTATAAGCCTTTCTGCAAGCATCCCAGACATATAAGCCTTTCCATAAGCATCCCACATGACGTATAAGCCTTCCTACAAGCATCCCCTATGTATAAGCCTTTCCATAAGCATCCCAGATGATATATCATTGACTACAGCTGGTCCATATCCCATCCTATTCTCCACTGAACACCATACACATCTTGCAGAGTGTGATCAACCATTGAAGTGAACCAACCCAACAAATAACAACAGAAATACAGTCTCCCATCTACACACTGGCTGAACCAGATTTTTATTTGACAGTCATTGGAGCTCCCAACCCTTCTTCTATACCAAGCAAAATATGATGACATTGCAGTGTGAACAAGGAAGGGAGGTGTAAGATGAAGGGGACTTCCATAGAGATTTATTGTGGCAGAACAATCAATGGGGTTGATGACTGCAGAGTATCTATTTCTATTTGGGGTGTGATGGTTCAGCAATCTGTGGGAATTACCGTCATCAGGTTGCTGGTGTCTGATTGACAGTAGGCCACCCATGAAGAGGACATGGTTTTGAAGTGCACCATTTTCTTTGCTGGGTATAGTGGTACCACAGCAACTTGTCTGTCATCAATGCTGTTGTCATCTGCATCTTGCAAGAGCATGGTACTGAGCACCAGTGGGGTGTTAGATGTGTAGTTGTCCTGATATTGTAATTCATGGGTTACATCAAGGTTGGGATAAGAGTTGATGAATACTGCTACATATTGCCTACAGCATGCACTGGTTACACCTCAGCAAATGTCATTAAAATTTGGGGGCTCACATTCATTGTGCATCCCTTTGCAAAAGCCAGTCCCTCTTGTCATCCTCCACCTCCATTATATTACAAACCAATTCCATGCCTGCATCTTGACAGCAATTGATGACCTACATCAATTAGTATTAGCACAAAAGAAAGTGGGGTAAAGGGGAATCAAACTCGGACATCTGTATTGAAGTGTGGTATCTGCTTCAATGGGGAGTCTGTCTCCCATATTGCCTGAACACACCTTTGAGAAAGATCCATGGCACCAAGTGTACTGAGATATGCATTGGATGACATGACATTGATGCATGCTGCCAATAGATTTAGGACCTTCCCTAGGACTAGTGCTCAGTCTGAGACAAGGTCTGGAGGTAGTTGCAGGTGCAAAAAGTGGGCTTGAAGCAACAAAAAGGTCTTGAAGTAAGGCACATTGTAGTTCACAGTTTCCAACTTCACAGAAACATGATATATCCTTATGATGACAGATTGGTATTGACTTGAATTCAGCCAAAGATGAGATGATTTCAAGCAAGCCCTTGAGTTTCATTTTGCTTGTTTTCAATGGTTTTTATGGCAATCTCAGAGAGGAGGGTATGTGTACTTGTTGGTATTTGCACATGTTGATTTGTCCAAGATTGTTGGTGCTACCTTGGACGAGGTGTCTGAGGGCATCAAGAAGGAAGTCCTGTAGATTATTCTCAAGAAAGAAGAGTGCCAAGAGTGCAAACATACCTGCAATTACAGCAGCACAAGTCTCCAACACATGGAGGCATTCTTAGTGAGTTTCAAAGTCTTGACATTTGCAATGTTCAGGTGATCTGATAATATCAATATCAGATAGTGGCATACTGTAGACTCAATGCATCCTTTGAAGAATGACCTATGAGCAACTTGTAACAAAACATCCTCATCAGATAATTACTTCCCTATGATGAAACACCTACCCTGTGGAGCACATACCAGTGTGTTGCATAATGACAAAATTGGGACCAAGGTCACACATCTGTTATTAGCCATATATGTCAAGTCACCTGAGTTTGTCACTTTGATACCAGACTGGAGAGGATGAAGGGATAGGGGATGACATATGTATCAGAACAAGGAGTGGGCACAATTTATCATGGCAATCATCAGTAATGGGAAGTGTGGGATGCTGAAACTTAGCAAATGAACTTTGAAGTGGGTTCATCATGTCACTTGCACATGACTCAACCCCTACTCATTATGGCAAGTTCTTGATGTTGGGCCCTCAAAAGAAAGAGAGGTGGAGAATGAATACTGCCAAGGTGTTCTCAACATTTTCAATCAGGTCATTAGTCTCATCAAGACCCTTGTCATGAATGTACTGATGGCACTGAAGGTGGCAGGCAGCACAACCCCAGGTCTGAGTTATGTGTTCTAATTTGTCTGGCAGCTGCTGGCTGCTCTATGGCTTTGTAGTGTGATTTCGCATATTCGGCCCCCACTTGTGTCCAGAATCCAGACTTACCTCCTTGGACCTGTATTACCACTTCATGACTTTTCTGGCTCATGGCTGGACACCATTTCCAGTGTGGGACCAACAAAATATAAACTCCTTTCTCCTCAAGGCTTACCAATTCCCCTCCCCATTATGTGTATGTGGTGTACTGACAGTGAGCCTTGCACTTATACCACACCATGCCACTTAAGTCCTAATGTCCTTGAACAGCTCACAATCTTCAGCATCCAGAGCTGGATTGGTGATGGTTTTGTCCATTATACGACAAGAGAGATGCTTGCTTATTCCAAACAAACCCCTTCCCTGGCATAGCAATCCCAACCCTTTCCTTCATTCACAGTGTAACTACCCAGACATATGATGGAAAGGAGCATGTAATCCTATTGTGAGTGCACATGGTTCCAACAGATCCAGTAGTATTCTACCATGCCTGTTTAGCTCCCCCAAGAATGAGGCGAGGATTGAATCTCTTGTGGAGTCCTTCAATATGGGATTCAGGTGAGTTTTCTGTACATTGCACCCAGTTCATTCTGATGAAATTTTTGCCTGCCTGGTGCAGCCCATTCACTTGGCTGACTATTCACATCCACATTTCCTTCACTACCCGCCAATGTTCGCTTCTGATATGCCCTCCACGGTTCTCCACCTCAGCAAAAAATGCTCAAATATGCATCCTCTGGACTGGAATCAAGAAGACACAGAGTGCATGGGGCTTGCCAAAAGTGCCACCAGTAACCTGCATTCAAACATTGTCCTTCATGAATGTGCAAGTGTTGACAGCCATTTGTGCTGTCTCACATTCACAATTGCTGTCCCACCCACACTCTTCCTTCTCCCAACCTCTCCCATGACTCAGGCCCAGTCCTCACTCAGCCCATCTCCAACAGAGGAGATCCACCTCCATGAGTGCAAGTTCAGCATCATGGTCAAGGCCTTTGACATCACAGGTTGCATGATGCAGACAAATGTCATCCAGTTCCTCATTCACACATGCATGCCCCAACCATCCTGTGCCCCTACACCCACCTTACTCTCACTGTCCTCAGCATGGTCTGCAATAACTTCTACAAACACATCCAGCCACTGTCCATCTGTCAGCAGCAGCACATGCTTGGATCAATGCCACCTGAGTCAGAATCTTGAGATGACACTCTCACATGTGTTCTCTGTGGAGGGGATGGGCTGGAGTGAGACAACACAGGCAGAGCTTGCATTCATCTCACTCAACACATTCTATTATTCTCTGAAGGTGCGGAAGCATGCCATATACAAGTTGACATGTGCCCCATACATGGGGTCCCAAAATCATCCATTTCTTATCCCACCTTGCTCCTACCATCTCATCATGTTTCTTTCCTCTCTATACCTTTCTTTTCATCATTCATATCATGATACCCCCTCCAGTCATTTCATTCCAGCATCATATGTGTATGACCTGACATCATTCCTCATTTTGATCCTTCTGCCTTTTCACCCCAAGCAAAGCCACAACTGCTCTGGCAATGATCATCCAGTAGATTCCAAGATAACTGGATGCAACCAAGTTGAGCATTGGCACTATGATACAGGATATTCACTCACTGAAGAGACTTGGTCTTGGGGCATTACTTCATACTGGGAAGCCCAAAATCCAAGGAACCACATCTGCATGCTACAAGGAGAGTCAAACCAACATTATAGGATCAAGATGCAAGAGTGTGCTCACATGTGGTCATGTGTAAGGATAGCAAGTGCAGACACACATGAATAGCCTTCATGGGTAAGGCTGGTTGAGAAAGAGAACACTTTCATCCCATACAGCTCAAAGTTATTTGGATAGAGGGTCTGGTTGATTGCAGTGGAATTGGGCTCTCTGTGTCAGAGATACTAGAGCAATTTGTATGCCACATCTTGATGGTATGAACCTTCAGGCATAGATCTCTAAGGAATGCATTTGCTTCTGGGGCATCAAGTTTGTCACTGGGAGATAAGAGACTGGAGTATATGTTAATGGAATTGGGTCCTCACCTGAGGAGGGCTATCTGGGAAGAGTGACAAATTATTCATGCCCAGCAATCTTGGCAGATAGATCGAAATTGATGGGGAAGTAGGTGACCCTTAGAGACCAAAATATACAATTGAGGATTGGGTCCTCACCTGAGCGGGGCTGTCCAGAAAGTGACAAACCATAGCAATATTTGGTTGATGGAGAAGTAATTGGGCATTGTCTTAGGTGGAATGAATAGATTTATTGACTATCAAGAATGGAGGAGTGTTCAGGGTTGGGATGTAGTTAGGTGCACAGGCAAAACTCATGGTAATTTGGATGGTAGCATGTGAATAGTAGAAGTGCCAGGTCCATGACCTCAAAGAGCTATGCGCTCAGCATTGCTTTAATATACAAGATATAAGACAGCATGCAAAAGAATGGCTCATATTGATTGTGCACAGAATGTATATTGCTATGGGGCCACAGGGGGTGGGAACCTATTGTAGATCAGTTCCAAAAATGCTGGAAATAATAAGATCTGTTCCAATACTTTTTGTATTCCCACTAAGATGACTGGTGGTAATGAGAGCCCTCATACTGACTCTGACCAGCCAGCTCTGGACTGATATGGTAATTTGAAGGATGCCTCACTCTTAGAGCTGGATGTCAGCCCTGACAGTCTTGCTGCCAAGGCCCAGCTAGCCACTAGTGCCTTCCCTGTCAAAGAAAAACTTCCAAAAGCTCTCACATTCAGCCCCAAGGCTGATGATTCTGATGAACACTTGCCTACACCAACACCTATACAACTGAGTCACATGGGAAACCAAAGAGGATGCTCAGACCTGGTGAATTTCCATTCCAAAACAATGAAAAAGAATGGTGCACCAAAGAAACCTGCTCAAACTCTGAAAGCCCCCACTTCCAAAAAACCTGGGGACATCAGTGCTGTGTTTGCTACATTCAGTATCAACCCTCGCAAGCTCAAAAACTTAGGGGGGGCACCCCTCAAAATAAATGCTGACAGTGTGAAGAAACTCCCACAAAAGACCAAGGGATCCAAGGTCCCAGTGACTTCAAGAGATGACCCAACAGCAGCAAAGAGGAAGGGGCTGATCACTGACAATGATAGTGACAATTCTGAAGCAGGGAAGGCTCCTTCCAAAAAAATATTGTGAGTCATGGTCAGCAGTGATGCAGAGGATACTGATGGAGCATTGCACAGTCAGGATGACAAGGCTCAAAGATTTGCAGCAGCAGATAAGGCTTCCAGAGCTCTTTTTTCAGCATGGTGGCCAAAGAAGACTGATGCTACATGCAACCTTGATGGTGTATTTACAAAGCCTGAGATATGCCACAATACAGATAAAAAAGTTGATGAAGAGATCTGGGGCTGCTTGGTGTGCATGTGAGTCATATTGGGATTCTAGTGATACTCACACTTACAACCTAATATGAATTCCCCCAGTGACATGAAGGCAGCAGGTATCAGGAGTGGAAATGGAAAAATCAAGTGCTGTTTTTCTGAGAAGACAGGTGTCTCCACATTAAGGTAACATATCACCTCCCATGGGGGAAGGCACTGGGAGGCATATCAAACCCACTGCCAGCAAATTGGAATTCTGACAAATCAGTGGGCCACACCAAATAATGTGAAAGAAATGAGAGAAGCCTCACCACAAGAGTCAGTTATTTCCATCAATTATGTTCTTCCCTTGTCATGTGTTTATCCTCTGAATTTTCCAGTGGATCTCAAGCTCGAATCACACAATATGGGAACCCTATCTGATGCCAGGATGAGTAGACAGCAGAGAAGTCACAAACACTTATCAAGAACTTTATCCTCAAAACTGACCAGGTGTGCAAATGAAGGCCTTTGTTTTGAACCTTCAGCACTGACTGTAGAATAGGCCCTAAGTATTGTGGACTCTCCATCATTCTGCAAGATGATTATGTAGCAGACATACCAAAGTGGATTAGAAGCTGGTGACAAGGATATCCCAAAGCATATGAAAATCACAGCATCAATAATGGATCATGTGGTGAAAATCCAGATTACACTGGAGAAATGATTCAAGGTGCAGTTTCATGAATACTGACCTCCTTCTTTGCTCATTGTTTGTTCCTAGTCATCCCTCAGCAAAGTCTCACTCACATTTGATGGATGGACATCCTTGACCATGAAGGCATACATTGCCATTACTGTGCATGTTATTACAGATGAATGGGAACTTGTCTCAGAGCTAATCTCATTCTCAGAACTCCTGGATCACACTCAGGTGCAAACATGGGTGCCCACCTCTTTGATGTCATGAAACAAATCATCACCCCCAAAAAGGTATGGATTGTTCATCTAACAATCTAGCTGCTCTGAGAGCTTACCATTTTATTATTTGAGCTCAGCCATATCATGTCTGATAATGCAAGCATGAATGATGCTGCAATGAATGAATTGGGCCAGCTCCTTATAGGCAATGGTATTAGTGATTGGGATCCTATTGAGAATAGAATACAGTGTGTGCTCATGCATAGTGGTTCTCCTATGGCCCACACCTCATTCAAAATTACCACAGTCCATAGGTGTATGTCACATATGGTGAGTCTTGCCCAAGGTGCCTTTATCAGAGCCCTTTCAACAGCAGTTCTGAATACATTTCCAGATACACACATGGGCAATCCAGATGAAGATGAAGAGGATATCCTTGAACTGATCAGTGGTATGGATGAACCTATGCTGTCCAATCCCTTTCCCCCTGTGAGTCTACTGTACAAAATCTGTGCTTTCATCATAAAGGCAGGTTTATATTCCTGTAGTGTAAACAAGCTGTATGAGCTGAAATTATGATCAGGTCCAGCACTCACCTCTTGCAAAGAACTATTTTTGACAGTGCTGCCATGACATTGGGATCCAAGAACTTGAGCTCATTGCCTATGTGGTGACTCACTGGGGCTCCAGGTTAGGTGTCCTCAAACGAGTGGTGGAACAAAAGAAAGTTGGTGTTTGCTTCCATGGTTCCTTGTACTTTACTTGTCCAAATAATTTGGATTCATAGGCCATTATGCAATTTACATGCTATGCTGATGACAAGGATGGGACGCCGAAGCCACAGGGGGGGACTCCAATGTACTGCCAGTACACGCTAGTTGAGAGTGAGTGGAAGCTGATTGAATTGATCATCCATGTCCTTGAGGTACAATGACCAATGCACTGATAAATCTGAGCAAGTCTCTTATTGACAAAAAAATATTGTAGGAGGCTGACTTAGTACAGCAACAATTTTTGAGTGAAAATAATCCAACCATGTGGCACTTGTTGATCACATTTGAAAATTTCATATCCCAGTGGGAGGCAATGGCTCACCAACTGGACTACTCTGTGCTCACTGATGCAATCAATGTGGGGACTTGAATTATGACCAAGTATTACAACCTTTCAGATTAGTCACTTGCCACCATAGTGAATTCCAGTAGGCACATCAATTTCCTTTGAGTTATGGTTTCAAATGATCTACTTCTAGTCCTTGATCCTTGTGTGAAGGACTGTATATTAAGGAGGAATGGGATGAATATTGGGTGGAGAATGCACTTCAAAAATTCCAAGAGGAGGTTTGTCCAACACATTTCCTTATGGTGTATTAATGATTGGAGCATAATTGACAAGACTTTAGTTTGACAAGTACAAATTGAAGTATGATACAAAGAAACAAAATACCACTGCACCACCTCCCATTGCACAGCCAGAGTCTATGGCTAGCATTGGCTATGGAAATGCATGACATATGAATGCAGTTTTGGCTCGCCAGTATAGAAGAAGGATTGGGAGCTCCGATGACTGTCAAATCAAACTCTGGTTCAGCCAGTGTGTAGATGGCAGACTGTATTTCTGTTTTTATTCAATGGGCTGGTTCACTCTGATGGTTGATCACTCTCTAACAAGTTGTGTATGGTATTCAGTGATGGATAAGGTGGTGGTATGGACTAGCTATAGTCAATGATATATTGTGAGATGCTTATGAAAGGCTTATATGTGTTGTATTGGATTGTTTACTGCTATTTGTGTGTACCTATTTGTGTCCTCCTGGTCAAAATGTGGATTCTAAAGAGAGTTCTAGACTAGTTCAAGCTCAATTCAGTGTGTCAATGTGTTTCTTTCTTCTTCTGACTTGACTTTGTTATTACTCATCTTTCCTTGGATGTCCAGCAACTCTAACCTTAGGTCCTGCAACTATCCTTGGCTTAGTATTTCACATAGAGGGCTTCCTGTGACTTAGTCTTAACAACCTTGTATATGACTTAGCTCCAGATGGCTTTAGATCAGTACTCTCTTCAGATGCAAGCAGATTTGTAGACAGTAGTATATTCCCAGTAGTGAGGAGATGGGGGGATACAGGAAAATCTACCAGATTTTATACCTTTCTGAAGGTGGCTGTGTTTAAAGAATATGACTCACTCCTAGGTGAGTCATATGTGAGTCATAGGTGAGAACAATAGGGTTGTTAAGGAGGGTGAGTCATTCATAAGGTGGTTGCATGATAGGTGAGTCATTCATAAGTGGTTGCAAGGAAGGTGAGTCATTCATAAACAAAACAAAAGGGTTGCTAAGAAGGTGTTATCTTTCATAAAGTGGTTGCAAGGAAAGTGAGTCATTCATGAACAGAACAAAAGGGTTGCTAAGAAGGTGTTATCTTTCTTATCTGTGAAGTTCTAGAAGTTATTTGTGGCAATGGGAGATGAAATCAAAGGATATTTCCAAATTCTTGGAGATTAATTTGTTTGTAGTCCATTGGTTAAGATGTTTTTGTTGCTGGTTGATAATGGGGACAGTGCATAAGATGGGATTTGATGCAGAAACACAGTTTGCATCTGTAATAGACGTTCTTGGTATCATTTGATGTGGAATTTTAACAGCTTTCTGAGAGCAGTGGTTTCAAGCAGATCGGATGTGAACTGACAGAGAAATTCATAAAATACTAATGGGTGTTGATTCTGATAGTAATATTGTTCTGTAGAGCTCAGTTTTAATCTGTTCTTCATGTGCTTAGTACCGTTGGATGTGAATTTTTTATATCTTTCTAGGAGTGGTTGTTTTGATAGTATTGGATGTGAACTGATGGAGAAATTTGTTTTTTACTGGAAATTCTGGATTTTGATAGTAATATTGGTCTGGAGAGTGCAGTTTTGGTCCGTTCAACTTGTGTTTGGTATCATTTGAAAGGTGTGAATTGTGGCTTTCCAAATGTTATATGGGTGTACCTTTCCAATCAGAATTGATGGAGTAATCAAATGAATTCTGTTTTCATGCATAGCCATAATTAATTTCATAATAGGTCACATGATCATTCCTTAGGCTGGGATCAATGGATATTTGCATTTTCTGATATTGGATGTTTTTATCTTCCACAGATGGTGAACACTTTTAATTGCAGCCCCTTGCAATGTCTTTTTGTCTTCTTCTGCCTCATACAACTGAACCCAAATTGCCTTTCCTTGTGTAGTACCACCATTTCCATCCTTCAAACCAAAGTGAGATCTCCTGCAAGTTCATACTTTGATTTTGATGATAGAAGTCACTTATTGTTGGGTATGGATCTTTTAATATCTGTATTTTCAATAGGGTTTTCTTTGTAAAAGTCCTGAATTATTAAGCAAATACCCACTTTGGATTACATTGTTCAGGTGGAGGTCAAGAGAATCTGTGGAGAAGGTTCGACAAGGCACAGATATGTTCTCTGGAACATGAAGAAGAAGGACAAATTTGATTTTGAGGTTGTGACATAACAAGGGTCAATTGTTGAACAGTTCTCTGAACTTGTACATTGTCCAATTGACTCTTTTTTGCCTTTATAACACCATCAAATGCAACTTGGGGATTTGGGAAATAACAGATGATCATATGGGATTCAAGGTGGATGAATGGTTCAGGATTGTCAGGATCAAATTTGACATTTGCTTCTGCCTAAGGACTTACCTGTCAGAGTATCATTCTTCATTGACTCTATCATATGGCCCCTACTTCCTCAAATGCTCTTGTCTCCTCTCTCCCTCCATTCACTACGAGGGTTATTGTCATCCTTGCCATTATTGGCATTTCGCTTATTATTATTGCCCTCATTCTATCGGGCCTCGGCCAGCAGGCTATGGGCTGGGTAGTCAACCAGTGGCAGCATTGGCGCCCTTGTCAGCACCTGTCGTTCCCTCATTCCCCACATGAGTCCATGGAGTTGCCAATCCAGACTCCCCCTCCTCCTCCTCTACCCCCAGTCCCTGAATCCACATCACCTGTCCCAATCTGTACTCCATCCACATCATTATGGTCCTTTGACACTTTGGACACCTTTGGAGTACCCAGGCGTACACTGCCTTGGAAGTACATACGCTAAGAGGGATACATATGGAAGTTGGGGCATAGCCATGTGGAGGTGCACACAGGATTCATAACATGGCTGCATCAGCTTAGTGAGGCTTAGTGATGGTGGCTGTGGAGGCTGACTGATGGGCTGTGGAGCCGGCATTCTAGGAGGATCTGGAAGGTTATGGAAGATGGCGGAAGGCTCTGGAAGGCTGGAGGCTGTGTGCAGGAAATAGTATTTATAGCCCTTCACAGTTGGGGGATCACCAGTTTTGATCTCTCAGGATTCCCACTGTGATAGCATGTGGTTAATTAATCTCTTTCCTCTTTCTGTTTGTGGCTTCGATGGCAGTGTCGCCCTGACAGAAGATTGAAATTCATCTCTTCAACCCCACAAACATCTTCCTTATCCCTTATACCTCCTCTCCTCATGGACAAAATCCCTGCTGATGCCTTCTCTGTCTTCAGCACTGCTGGAGAAGGCCTTCGTCAAATGATGGAGGCACAAAAACGATGGTACGAGCAGTTGGAGCAACAGAACCTTGTACTCCAGAACCTAGTGACTTGCCTTCAGACTGATACCTCTTCTTGTGAAACTCTGATGGCTGAAGTTGAGGCAATCACCAAGGCTGTTGTCGAGAACCTCCCTGCTCCTGTCGTTGGAGTTCCTCCTGCTCCTGCCACTACTCCCTCCATCTCTGCATGTCCCCCAAAGGCAGCTGATCCAGAGGTCTTTGGTGGTGATCAAAAGAAGGCTGATCCCTTCCTCTGCACTCTCAAACTTAACATTGCTATTCAACCCAACTCCTTTCCCAGTGATCAGACAAAGATCCTCTATGCCCTCTCCTACATGCAAGGAGGCAGTGCTGGTGATTGGGCTTCCAACTACACACGTGCTATCCTTGATGGCGATTCTCCCTTCCCTGATTGGGAAACTTTTTGCACCCACTTTGAGGCAGCCTTTGGTGATGCAGACCGAGAGGCTCATGCCCATCAGTGACTTCGTACCTTGAAGATGACTTGAGGGATGACAGCTGAGGAGTATATGACAGCCTTTGAGGCCATATCTGGGAAGACAGGCTTTAATGATGGAGCCTTGATGGATGTTTATGAGCATGGACTGCTCCATAGCTTGGTCGAGAAGATACACCTCGACACCCTCCCTATGTCCCTTCAAGAATGGAAGGACAAAGCCACTCGCATTGATAAGTTGTGGCATCGCTTTAATGAACAGCACTCCTTCTCTCCCACCAACCCTCGCCAGGACAATCGTCCAGGAACAATTAGACCTTTCCGCCCTCCCACTACTACTCCTCAAACCCTTCCAACCTCCTTCTGTCCTGCTGCTGCTGCTGTGCCCTCCTCCTCCACTTATGAACCTATGGACGTGGACTCCAATCATCGTCAGAATAATCCTCGCCGAGTCGCTGGTCTGTGCTGGAATTGTAACAAACCTGGCCACATTGCCAGAGACTGCCCTGAGCCCCCATGCTCTCATTCAGTCCGAGGTGCTCTGTCATCTGAGCAGATGGAGGAAGTGGTAGAGAAAGTTCGTGCTACTCTGGCACCCAAATCTGCTGAGGATGGAAATGAGGGTGTGGCAAAGGATTTTTAAAGACGTCGACAGTGAAGGACATGCCCTGTTCGACAAACCGATTCTCTCTTCTTTCAACTTGTACAGTAGGACCCACAATGGATATGTTTGATCACGTTGACATTGATGGCCTACATGAAAGAGAAGACGTGTCATTACCCACAAGCCCACCACTCTATATCTATTCCACACAGCTTCGCCAAGCTACTGAGCTGAAGGTCCATCTACAGACCCTAGACAGTGGCTAGCCTATGGCAGTTGATGCCCTGCTTGATTCTGGAGCAACAGGGATGTTCATTGATCAGGAGTTTGTCAAGGCCAAAAATCTTACTACTCGGCAACTCCCGCGGCCGATTCCACTTTACAACATTGATGGCACCCTTAATGATGCTGGCTCAGTTTGAGAAGAAGTCGACCTCCTGATGCGCTTTGGCGACCATTCAGAGAAAAGTACATTTGCTGTGACTAGCCTGGGATGGGTTCCCCTCATTGTAGGGCACACCTGGCTTGTTCATCATAACCCTGAGATCAACTGGTCAACAGGTAAGGTGGCAATGACATGGTGTCCTGATGGATGTGGGTTGCGATGTGTCCACGTTGTGTTAGCAAAGGAAAACTCTGGACGCAGCCTTAACCCCTCTGCATCTGTATCTCCACCTGGTCCTCTTCCATCATGCAGTTGCCAAGGAGACCCTATCCTATCTTTGCCCAGTCAGTCCCTCCGGGCAAATGCGAGAGATGGGCATCTCCAGGGCATACCCCAACAGTTGAGGCCCGAGGGAGATCACAAGGGTGATAGAAATTTGCCACACCACCACTCCTCCCCATTGTCTTCACTTGACTAGACCATGCCCTCACCTCCCTCTTTAATAGAAAAGCCTAGTCCAGGTGTTCTATCAAAGAAAATGGGTGAGAGCTTGCCTGGTGATAACCAGGAAGATGTGCATGGGGAAGATCATATCTTTGTAGTCTTCCTTCACCCTGAAGAGCATATCTCTGCAACCGAATCTATATCCACCTGCCTTGCCATTGAGCAGCATAAGAAGACCTTTAAGAAGCACCCCTTTGAAGAAATGGTGCCCAAACAGTACCATGACTTTCATGATGTCTTTGCTAAGGAATCCTTTGATCACCTTCCCCCACGTTGTCCCTGGGACCATGCTATTGAGCTAAAAGAGGACGTTGCACATACTGGGGTGAAATTATACCCATTATCCCCCAATGAGCAGCAAGAGATGGATGCCTTCTTGAAGGAGCACCTAGAGACCAGATGAATCTGCCCATCTAAGTCACCCATAGCTGCCCCTGTCTTCTTTGTCAAAAAGAAGGATGGAGGCCTACGCTTTGTCCAGGATTATCGGAAGCTCAACACTGCTATGGTGAAAAATGCTTATCCTCTCCCCCTGGTGACAGACATCTTAAATCGAGTCACTCAGGCCAAGTTCTTCACCAAGTTGGACATGTGATGGAGCTACAACAATATTTGGATGCACAAAGGAGACAAATGGAAGGCAGCATTCCGCACCAACTGAGGACTCTTTGAACCACTTGTCATGTTCTTTGGGCTGACTAATAGCCCTGCCACCTTTCAAACCATGATGAATCACCTCTTCAAAGATCTTGTCGCAGAAGGAGTGGTAGCCATGTACATGGATGATATTCTGGTTTTTACTGAAACACTCACACAACACTACGAGGTAGTCCTCCAAATCCTGTGAGAAAATAATCTGTTCCTCAAAGCTGAAAAGTGCACCTTTGGAGCTGCAACTGTGGAGTATCTTGGACTTATCCTATCCCCAGGACAAGTTGGAATGGATCCAGTTAAGGTTGCTGGAGTTTGGGAATGGCCATCTCCTACAACAGTCAAAGAGGTTCAATCATTCCTTGGCTTTGTCAACTTTTACTGATGCTTCATCAAAAATTTCTCACATATTGCCCATCCCTTCACCAACTTACTTGGAAAGATGCACCATGGAAGTGGGCCGAGGATCAGCAGAAGGCCTTTGATCAACTAAAGACAGCCATCACCTCAACGCCCATTCTTGTGCATCCTGATGAAGATTGAAATTCATCTCTTCAACCCCAAAAAACATCTTCCTTATCCCTTATACCTCCTCTCCTCATGGACAAAATCCCTGCTGATGCCTTCTCTGTCTTCAGCACTGCTGGAGAAGGCCTTCGTCAAATGATGGAGCACAAAACGATGGTACGAGCAGTTGGAGCAACAGAACCTTGTACTCCAGAACCTAGTGACTTGCCTTCAGACTGATACCTCTTCTTGTGAAACTCTGATGGCTGAAGTTGAGGCAATCACCAAGGCTGTTGTCGAGAAACCTCCCTGCTCCTGTCGTTGGAGTTCCTCCTGCTGCCTGCCACTACTCCCTCCATCTCTGCATGTCCCCCAAAGGCAGCTGATCCAGAGGTCTTTGGTGGTGATCAAAAGAAGGCTGATCCCTTCCTCTGCACTCTCAAACTTAACATTGCTATTCAAACCCAACTCCTTTCCAGTGATCAGACAAAGATCCTCTATGCCCTCTCCTACATGCAAGGAGGCAGTGCTGGTGATTGGGCTTCCAACTACACATGTGCTATCCTTGATGGCGATTCTCCCTTCCCTGATTGGGAAACTTTTTGCACCCACTTTGAGGCAGCCTTTGGTGATCAGACCGAGAGCTCATGCCCATCAGTGACTTCGTACCTTGAAGATGACTTGAGGGATGACAGCTGAGGAGTATATGACAGCCTTGAGGCCATATCTGGGAAGACAGGCTTTAATGATGGAGCCTTGATGGATGTTTATGAGCATGGACTGCTCCATAGCTTGGTCGAGAAGATACACCTCGACAAATTGTGCCTACTCCTCAAATGCTCTTGTCTCCTCTCTCCCTCCATTCACTACGAGGGTTATTGTCATCCTTGCCATTATTGGCATTTCTCTTATTATTATTGCCCTCATTCTATTGGGCCTCAGCCAGCAGGCTATGGGCTGGGTAGTCAACCAGTGGCAGCATTGGCGCCCTTGTCAGCACCTGTCGTTCCCTCATTCCCCACATGAGTCCATGGAGTTGCCAATCCAGACTCCCCCTCCTCCTCCTCTACCCCCAGTCCCTGAATCCACATCACCTGTCCCAATCTGTACTCCATCCACATCATTATGGTCCTTTGACACTTTGGACACCTTTGGAGTACCCAGGCGTACACTGCCTTGGAAGTACATACGCTAAGAGGGATACATATGGAAGTTGGGGCATAGCCATGTGGAGGTGCACACAGGATTCATAACATGGCTGCATCAGCTTAGTGAGGCTTAGTGATGGTGGCTGTGGAGGCTGACTGATGGGCTGTGGAGCCGGCATTCTAGGAGGATCTGGAAGGTTATGGAAGATGGCAGAAGGCTCTGGAAGGCTGGAGGCTGTGTGCAGGAAATAGTATTTATAGCCCTTCGCAGTTGGGGGATCACCAGTTTCAATCTCTCAGGATTCCCACTGTGATAGCATGTGGTTAATTAATCTCTTTCCTCTTTCTGTTTGTGGCTTCGACAGCAGTGTCACCCTGACAAGGATAGAGATAGTCAAATTGCCGGTAAATGATCATGTGAAGTTCCAATGGCATGGTGAACACTTTTGATTCATACCTTGGGGATAGTCATTCAATTTGCTTTTATGTCATTTTTGCATCCATAGGTCTGTGATCATGTGTCAACCTTTAATTTCACTTAGGCTTCCCATGAGCTTGGATTCCTTCATTGATCAACAGGGTCATTTGTTTTTATATTTTGCTATTGTTTCCTTTTTATATCAATGTCATCAGGTGGGGGTGGAGGTTTATTCCATAAACATTTATATGATGATAGGGATCACGTGGGTGAAATATGGGTGGGGGCACTCTTCATCCTCCAAATCTCCAAATACTACAATAAAATGAGTGATCTGAATGAGGAGGCAACCATCCAAACTGAAGTCTTTGATTTGGATTTGATTCAGGCAAGTGAAATAGAAATGTTCATTGTCATTTTTGGCATTGGGATAAAATGTGCCAAATTCCCCTACTCATAGCAATAGGAAGGGTGAATCATGCACCTAACACACCCTCAAAAAGGTACCTCTTAGGTGGGTTCCGGTTGCATTGGCCTTTGACCTAAGAGGTGGTTTTTACATAGGCATGTCTAGGCAGTGTCTAAAGGTGTTCAAAAGATGAAAATTTTCTAAGTCCCTATAATAGGCATGCCTATCTGTGCATGCCACTGTGGAAGATAAAAACATCCAGTATCAGAAAATGCGAATATCCATTGATCCCAGCCTATGGAATGATCATGTGACCTATTATGAAATTAATTATGGCTATGCATGAAAACAGAGTTCATTCGATTACTCCATCAGTTTTGATCAGAGAGGTACACCCATATAACTCTTGGAAGGCCATGATTCTCACCTTTCGAATGGTACCTTGAACAGACCAGAACTGCACTCTTCAGACCAATATTACTATCAAAATCCAGAATTTCTAGTAACAAACGAATTTCTCCATTAGTTCACATCCTATCCTCTCGAAATAACCTTGCCTAGAAAGATAGAGAAAATCCGCATCCAATGGTACTGAGCACATGAAGAACAGATCAAAACTGAGCTCTATAGAACAATATTATTATCAGAATCAACACCCATTAGTATATTACAAATTTCTCTGTCAGTTTGCATCCAATATTCTCAGAACCACTGCGCCCAGAAAGCTGTTAGGAATCTGCATTGAATGATACCAAGAACGTCTATTACGGATGCAAACTGTTGTTTCTGCATTGAATCCCATCCCATGCACTTGTCCCCATTATCAACCAGCAACAAAAACATCTTAACCACTGGACTACAAACAAATTAATCTCCAAGAACTTGGAAATATCCTTTGATTTCATCTCCCATTGCCACAAATAACTTCTAGAACTTCACAAATAAGAAAGATAACACCTCCTTGACTACCCTTTTGTTCTGTTTGGAAGTGCCTGAAATTGAGGGGGAGGGGGAGGAAGGTCAAAGGGAATTACATAAAATGTAGAGCAGGGGTGGCTCTGATATTATACCACTAGTCTAGCACAATATTAGGGTGTACACATGCCAAATATCAGCCTAACTGGACTCCATTTAGGCACTGCTCCACAGCCCTCCCCCAAAACAACAATTTTCTCCCCAGAGCCTTCCATCCATGCAATGCCCTGAAGATTCACCCTTGGGCATCCAAATACATTTATAACATCCCCCAAATTTCAGATTCATCACTCCAGTGTGAGAGTTTCCATAATATTTTCAAGTTTCACTGACATACCCCCTCCACTTGGGGCACTTCCAGAGCTCCAATCACTCCCATTTTTTGTAGGCCACCACCTGGCCACCATTTGAGGCTCAGGCCAAAAATTTCAGCCCATTCTAAGCACTTTGACATTGGTCATATGACTGAGATCCTCCCCTCCCCCTGCCTCACTCAGTGATCCAATCTGTATGAAAGTTGTTTCTATCTGTAGTAGTAGTATGTAAAGTGTATGATTCAAATTTCAGAACATTCCATGCAATATTGATTGAGTTATTCAAGAAATATCTAGATCTATTCAATTTGGGGTTAGAGGTATGGTATGTAGTGAAATTCACTACATACATACCTCTAACCCCCAAATTGAATAGATCTAGAATTTTCTTGAATAACTCAATCAATATTGCATGGAATGTCTGAAATTTGAATCATACACTGTTACATACTACTACTACAGATGGCAACAACTTTCATACAGATTGGACACTGAGTGAAGCAGGGGGAGGGGAGGATCTTGATCATGTGACCAATGTCAAAAGTGCTTAGAATGGGCTGAAATTTGGGCCTGAGCCTCAAATGATGCTGGGTGTGGCCTACAAAAATGGGAGTGATTGGAGCTTGGAATCCCCAATTGGAGGGGGTAATGTCAGTGAAACTTGAAAAATATTATGGAAACTCTCACACTGGAGTCATGAATCTGAAATTTGGGGATAGTTTGAATGTATTTGGCTGACTAAAGGTGAATTTTCAGGCCATTGCATGGATTTGGAAGGCTCTGGGAGGAGAGTTGTTTTTAGGGGAGTGCTTGTGGAATAGTGCCTAGATGAGTCCAATACGAGCGGATAGTTATAAAGAGTTGTACTACTCCATATATTGTATGAAACTATTGGCATTATATTAGAGCAATCTCGCTCTACACCTTATATAATTGACTTTTGATCTTCCTCCCCTCCCCCTGAATTTCAACCACTTCCACACATCCAATGTATTCATTTTGGA
>MU129068.1:74457-140320 GCA_014904985.1 Hydnum rufescens UP504
TATTTCACATAGAGGCTTCCAGTGACTTAGTCTTAACAACCTTGTATATGACTTAGCTCCAGATGGCTTTAGATCAGTACTCTCTTCAGATGTAAGCAGATTTGTAGACAGTAGTATATTCCAGTAGTGAGGAGATGGGGGATACAGGAAAATCTACCAGCTTTTATACCTTTCTGAAGGTGGCTGTGTTTAAAGAATATGACTCACTCCTAGGTGAGTCATATGTGAGTCATAGGTGAGAACAATAGGGTTGTCAAGGAGGGTGAGTCATTCATAAGGTGGTTGCAAGGAAGGTGAGTCATTCATAAACAGAACAAAAGGGTTACTAAGAAGGTGTTATCTTTCATGAGGTGGTTGCAAGAAGGTGAGATCATTCATATCCACACATCCAATTCATTCTATTTTTGGATATAGTCAGGGTCATACTAATCAAAGCTGATTCCACCTAGTTTAGGCCTGAGGTGGAGTGGCTCACATTCATGGTAGGTTTTGTTCCCATTTTTCCTGCCAAGGGAGTGGCATGCCTAAAAGTAAACAAAAAAAGCTGATTTTTGGCACATATGTAGTTCATCATATGGCCATACCCCATGTAAATTTCAAGTTCATATCCTGTCTGTAGGGGAGTAAATTAATTTTCAATGTTCAAACTTGTTTGGCCATAACTCCATAACTACTGGACAGGTATGGCTGAAATTTTGATATGATCTTCGCCTAAGCAGCCTTCTAATCATGTGCCAATTTTCAGAGTGATCTGCACAGTGGTTCTTTTTGGAAATTTCCAGTGGTTCTGGTACCCCCTGTCCAGTTCACTGCCTTAACCTGGATGGATTGGCATAATTTTTGGCACATAATTAGTACACTATATTTTCATGCTCCCTGTAAATTTTCAAGTCCCCAGCTATTCTATGGGAGGAGAAAATCAATTTTCAATATCCAAACTTGTTTGCCTCATATCTCAATAACTAATGCATGGATTTGGCTGAAATTTTAATATGGTTTGTGGCCAGATAGTCTCTAATCATGTGCCAAATTTCAGACTGATCTGCTCAGCGCTTAGATTCCGGCAACTTCCGGTGGTTCCAGAGCTGTTCTTCCTGCCCTCATTGTTTCAGGGATTAACCATTGGCCCTGGGCCTGATTTTTTCACTTAATCAGGGTCCCCAGGGGTCCATCCATCCATCCCAGGCACCTCCCCCTGGTCCTGGGCCCCCATTGGGCTGGATGCCTAAATATTCTTTGGATGTACTTCATTTAATTTCTGCATTTTGGCATTTTTTTAAGATAGGATACATGTATTATGTAACTAGATACCATTTAGGAATAATTACATAATATTTGTACTAAACTCAGACCCAAGTTACCTGCCTAGACAAGCTTAGGCACACAATTAGACACCTCCTGGTAATGGTCAACCTGTTTTAATTTATCCACTAGTAGACTCACTGCATACTAAGCCCTCATGGACCCACCAGACTCTAATGAGATATAGCAAGCTCTAGACATGACTAGACACAGCTGATTTAGGCATGCCTAAATCAACTGCAGGGTGTCCATCAAGTCATTGTAAAACCCCTGGAGCAGCACCTGACTCTACACATCACTAGACATCACTGATTTAGGCATGTCTAAATCAACCCTGGATAGGCCTCTTCAATTCAAAGTCAATAATTAAGCTCTAGACATCATTAGACACAACTGATTTAGGCATGCCTAAATCAACCCCAGAATCCCTATCAAATAGTTAAAAAGCCTGGGAGCAGCACCTGCGGCATGCACAGATAGGCGCACCTATTATAGGGACTTAGAAATTTTTCATCTTTTGAACACCTTTAGACACCACCTAGACATGCCTATATAAAAACCATCTCTTAGGTCAAAGGCCAATGCAACCAGAACCCACCTAAGAGGTACCTTTTTGAGGGTGCATTAGGTGGGATCACAGTGGATGACCAGGTATGCACTTACAACCCATGAAAGTGACACACCTGTTCTGACACAGCTCCTCTTCAAAGTCTATGCATGTTATTGAGTGCCCAGAGTTTCAAGAACCTCTCCTTTACTTGAATAGTAGCTTGGCTGAAAAATACATACCACATCATATGACAATCCAAAATACCATTATCAAATTATGGCATGAAGAATTTGACAAGCTGAAGAAGGAGATGGCAGTAAGATTCACATGTGGTTATCCACAACTCATCTACAGTAACTGGTGGATTCAGGCCTCACTTGGAAAAATATTGTTCACAGCCGACATATGGTCAGACAGCTGGCTCTGCCCATTCTTAGCAATAACAGTGCACTGGATACAACACTGAGACAACAATTCTCCAATGCTTCATGTGGATCTCATAGCCTTCCATTACCTTGCAGGGAGTCATGATGGGAAATCCATATGTGCTGCCATGAAGCAAATGCTTGAGTGGGCAAATATCATAACCAAAGTACATGAGAAATCAAACCTTTCTGGCCCTTGGTAACTATATCCTCACTAGATCAGATGGTGGACACTTGATAATGCCACAAACAATGACACATTTATGGCTGAGCTCAAAAGAGTCCTGAAAGCAGAAGGGATCTCATTTTCATCCACACAAAATAGGGTTTGGTGAGTGGGATCATTTGCATTATGTGATTTACACCCTAATAAGGTAGGTGCCAGCTGCTTCACCCATGTAATTAACATTGTGGTTCAGCATGTCCTCTCAGTCTTAAAGATTGCACCTCATGGCAACATTATGGCTCAAGTCCATACACTTGTCAATGCCATCCAGTCATCTGGTGACTGATGTGTTGCATTTATGGAGATCATACACAAAGGGAATGCTGTGGGAGATTTAACCCCAAAGTCCCTGAAGTAGAATTACTTTGGGAAGTAGAGATGCAATGGGATTTGGCTCATGGAATGTTGCAGACCATTCTGCCCACATGAAAAGTAAGTCCTTACAAACAAGATCTATTCATGTCTGTGCTAATTGATTCCAAGGCTATCCAGGTGATGTCCATGAAGCACAAATACCATGAAACTCCAAAGCAAGAACTTGACTGAGACTCAATGGGCTGTTGTGCAGAAAGTGTACAACATCTTGGATGTAAGTTTAGGCCCCCTGTACCTCTCCAAGCTGCAAATTGACTACCATCTCAATAGTACCTACACTCAGTCCAACACTTAATGGCAGGCGAGACAACCCCGATCCTCAGTGGAACTCTACCTGCTTTCCAGTCCCTTCAAGATCGGTGGCAGGAACACATGATTTTCAAATCTGGACACATTGCCCTATGTACTCAAGGGAATGGCATGGCTAAACAAATACCACAAGAAGGCAGGAAAGACTTGCGCTTATGTGATTGCAATGGGTGAGTACCATCTTTTCTCCTGCTGCAACCACAAACTGACAATGGAATTATTACAGTCCTTAATCCAAGTATTAAAATGTATTTTATTCAGAAGCAGTGGTCTCTGATGGAAGTAGAAGAAGTGGTGGAATGGATTAAGGATGAGGTCAGTTGTCTGCACTCTTTTTGCCTGTCCCACTTAGGATTCTGTTGCTGACTTTTGGGTTAATTCAGCTCACAAAGTATTGGACCATAGCAAATATGAGGCCCTCAGTTGTGGGTTGTGGCTATGAAAAACCTAAGGACTCCAGGAACTGACACCAAGGGCAGATAGATTTGTAGGGGAGCCTAAATGCTCAAGCAGAGTGAGGGCAGGCAGAGCAAAAAGAGACTCTGGTATTCGGAAGTACTGGCCAATTTATGGCCTACAGAAATAGGGGAAAATTACAGGGGTACAGCAGGAGTACAGAGAAACACAAAGAAGGACAAAGGAGTACAAGTATACCTGCACAGGCCACCATTCACAGACTTAGGAGATGTTTTGTAAACAGCAACAGCATGCTTGCATCCATCAGTATTACCAAATAGGGGTTGCCCCCTCTAAAACTGTCCTTCAGCCCATTGGACCCCAACTCCAACAGTGGGCACAGCCTCTGAGCTTGCCCAGTCCACACATATCAAGCTCAGTCTCATTGACACAGATGATGACTTTGATACCAGAGAACTGAGTATTGATCAAGAATACAAGGCCTATATGGTTCACTTGCAGCACACCCTGACACTCTCCCAGAAACCTATACTTACCTTTTGGCAGGTTTGTACAAGTCAAGTCTCATTTGGCCATATGTTGATGTCATATTTCCATAGGAGCATGAGTACATGTTCCCAATGTGGTTCTGAATGGCTATGGATTACCTTCCAATCCAGGCCTCTTCAGTTCCATCTGAGCAGGTCTTCTCCTCAAGTTCCAAAACAATGATGAAAAGATGCAGTCACCTCAAACCTGACATAATGGAGGGGCTCCAGATGCTCAAATTTATGCTGAAGAAAGAGTGAGTAAACTTTACAAAAGGTTGGAAGACTCCCATGGCCAAGATGATGCTTGATCTGGACAATGGGGGCAACATGCTTTGAGATATATTGAACACTGCACCCACAGAGATTGATGAGGTGTTGGAACATCTTATGGACCATGAGGATTTAATTGCCAATGAGTAGACAGATTATGATTATGTACATAGGTATATACAAAGCCTTGAGTCATGGCTTGAGTTGACTCTGAGTCTAAGTCAAGTCCTAAATTTGACTTGGCTTCAGCAATAAGCCAAGTCCTTCAGAAGTCACATGAAGTCACCCAAAGTCAAGCCAAGTTGAGTTGTGGCAACACTACCAGTTTGGTTCCAAGGAAGCAAATATGCCAGTTCCCACAGGGTAGCCATTTTTCTCATGGGGGCCCATGGAAGCAAATTGCTCAAAAGCACTGTTACAAATAAGTTCCCACAGGGTGTCCATTTTTCCCATGGGGTGACCATGTTTGGTCCAAGGGACTTTGTGCTATAAACAAAAAGTGGAAGTGTAAATTATGCACTTGGTTTCTATCATGTTACCATGAGCTACAATGTGGAGTTTGGCATCTTGTTATTGAACTGCAAGTCTGTTTAGGGTGATACATACCTCCTTCACAATTTTGGTGTTCCAAACCTGACATTGATAGGCACACCTCATGGCCTTTTTCCTGGTGACCACCTCACACCCCCCCTTCACCTTTTCTCAGTGACACTTTTGATCCATAACCCAAAGATATCACTGCCCCCCATGGGTGTCTTCAATTGGCACTACCTTCAGTGTGTCATCAGGATGTTCAGTACCAAGCAGTACAATGATGTTCCCAACATTGTATTCCATGTTCTACCATTCAAAACAGCCAATGATTTAGATGACGACTCTGGGGATGATGACTCATGGCCAGATAATGGGGGGAAGGAACTGCCATATCCTACATATCACTTTGAGCGATTTGTGGCAGAGCGATGGAGGAGAAAGAAGCTTCATGAAGAAGTGGTGCACTGGTCTGCTGGAGTCTCCTCTGGTATTTAAAGCCTATCTTGTGTTTGGTAAGTTTCAGTCTGCTGTGTATTTTTTGATGTGGAATCTCAATTATCTGCCTCTATTGTTCCATCAACTCATAGATGCCTCCAGAGCCAGTGTGTTCTTTTCCTCCTTGTTCAAAAACCATTCCCCTTCTTGGCACCATCTCTTTTTTTGCATGCACATGCGTTGTCATCTATTGCACAGGTTTGATCCTTTTTTTTGTCCTCACTAGCACCACAACTACTCCTTAACCATCTTTCAATCCTTTCACTCTGTTCATTCCTGTGTCATCCTGCTAGACATATGACTTTTGAGCCATCAGCCCAGTCTCTCTAAGCTATGCTAGCACATCATCACCATTATGGTTCATGTGGATACAATGCCATCACACTGTATTCATCACAAACAAATGATCACCTCCAAGAGTATTGCTCATCTTCCTCCAGTATTTTCTCTGGAGACCCAACTGGATCTGCATTATTATCTTGGAGCCTGGAGCCTCACTGCCTGCACTTGGCTAATTCTTTGAATTTGGGACTGCATCGTGGAATATAAACCAGGCAAAAAGATAGACTCACTACAAGAAAGAATTTGAAGTGGCCTGATTTTTGTTGTAGGTTTTGTGAGTTTGTGGTTGAAATTCAAGCTCCTCGATTCAACCAAGGGTCATCATATGGAGCGCAGGCCCAAGTATCAGGACAGCTGGGGTGACTGTCTTCTTTGGCAAGGAAGGGCATATATGTGATGGCGCAGAGATGGAATGTAAGCAGGTCCCCTAAGAGAGGCTTGGAGGGATTGAGGCATAGGTGGGAATACCAGATTATTTCTCTGAGAGAATGAGACTGCAATAGAACATTGTGCCTGACAGATAGAGATGTTGAAGCCAACATGGCAGGATGTTCATGAACGCATTTACAGGCCACTGCACTGATCTCTCAATGGACCATCACCATGCTGTCCCACATTGCTTGTTCTTGCTCTTGCTCCTGTTGTGCTTGAATGATCTCTTCAGCTTCACTCAGCTTCCCCATTACTTCAGACAAGATGGCCTGAAGTCATTCATTCTCTGCATGTAATTTTTGCAAAGACAGCCAAGGTTCCCCAGATCAAGCTGTCATCATACTGGATTGGAATAGTGACAGGAAATACTGAGTTGAGCAACTGGGACAACAGAATCATCTGAGTCTGTGCATGTGGGTTAGAACTTAGGTGTGTATGAACCATTGTCATCATGATCTGATCAGACAGTGACTCAGCTCTTGGGTGCTTTGAGTTTGACATGGCATAACAGCAACACCAGTTGTTTTTTTTTTTATGCACATGATTTTCTAGAACAACACATTTGACACCTAGTGACCTATATCACACTATACATGAGCCATTCCTATCACCCCTCATTCTATTCAGTTTCAAGTCTTTCAACTGACTTTTTGACTTACAGCACTTTGCACTAGAGTGTGCAATTGGTTTTTTTTTTCTTGAGCATGTCCTAGATTCAGAGCCACCCAATTCAGAAATTTGAATTAGCTGTCCAACAACTGCAGGTACTGACAGTTTTCTGCTGCATGCAATTTTCTGTCCTCATTCCTGCCTACATGTCACAAGAACAGTCTCAAAGTTCAGTGGACAAGGAACCTTTCCTTGTCATGGTGATTATATGTCTTCAGGAAACTAAGGTTATCCAAGTCCAGCCCTCTGCTCTGGGGAGAAAAGCCCTGGCTCCAAAAATCACCAAGGAAAGTCTTCAGAAAGCCTTTGACTTTGACTTTGAGAGCTTGGACTCATCCCTCTATGAATTCTGGAAATGTGGGCTCTGTGCTTTGGGGCCACACTTTGATGGGCCATACAAGGCCATATGAGGTTCAAACGTGATGTTCAAATGGTGGGTTGATGGCAGGGTGTGAGTTTTCCAAAATATGCATTGGACTTGTCAGTACTAATTGGCATGGTTTTCAAGGGAGAGATTAGGAATGTCCATCGAAACCAAAGAGGAATATAACAGTATGAAACAAGGGATTGAGAGTCACTGCACAACAATTGTACACATCAAAGTCAAAGACACCGACCTAGTGGTGTTTCGTGTATCAGTGAGTCTCAGATAAAGCCCTTATTGCTTTCATCTGGCTCAATGGGTAACCATAGTCCAATATCAATGTGGATATGACTGAGTATGCTATGGCCTTGCAGGTAAGATTTTCGTTACTCAACTACAAAGCTGCAGCCAGCACTTACTCAGTATTGAGGCTCCAAATGTACAGGATTTAACCCCACTCAAAGCTGCCCAGGCAAAACACACCGTTGCACTGAAAGCCCAATGGAAATGCTCACTTCACCTTGGTGATTGGTGCTATAGGCACCACATGGATGACTACTGCATCCATCTCAATGTCGCAGCATTTGGTATATGGGCCAGAGCAATAGTGAGTGATTAGTTTGATCATGGCACCCCCCATATAATCAATATGCATCAGTACAAAGATACAGCATTGGTTGAAAATCCACTGAATGTGAAATATTTCAATCTCGCTTCCCACTGTCACCAGAATACTCAGTCAGAACAAGCAGAAAGTGCCAGTGGCAGTATTGCAACATTGCAGTTTCTGGAGCTTCTGACAGCTGTTATAAAACGTGATACCCCTCATATGACTATGGCTCTCCCAATGCCTCCTGTAACACCGAAGCAACCTGATACCCAGCCACCAGTCCGACACAATCAGAATGCCTCTGAGCACCTCTGATCCCCAGGTGTGAGGACTGCAGCTGGAAATGTTGAAGATATTGACCTGTTCATTGCCTGGTGTTGTGAGAACAATCAGGGGAATTATTCATCATTTCATGATACCATGATTGAGCAGGAGCTGTATCCAGATGATATGGTCCCTGACCTCTCAAACAAGGATCTGTGTGAATGTATACCATTTCTCAAGGTATCTGCTGTCCCTTGCTTCCATAAGGCTTGTGCTGGGTACTGGAAGCACAGGCTGTGGCTTTCTAAAGCCTCAAGGCTGAATTGTCATCACCGGGACTCAGATGCTGATCTGCCTGCATGGCTTGCTCATGACCCACCTGTTTGAACCTTTCCCTTGTCCATTCATTCATTGCCATCACCTGCAGCAAATACAAATACAACCAGTTCTATGAATTCCAATCCTATTACAATTGTGAATACTGGAATGGGAAGTATGAACATGTCCATCACCAGTCCTCCCATATCCACCATGTCAATCCCATCTTTTCCACCTCTTTACCCATCCCCAATCCTTCACCACCTTCACTGTCAAACCTTTAGACTTGTGGCAATAGCAGTATCGAATTCTCTGTGGGCCAAAAGTGCCCCCTCCCAGAGCCTGCCAATGATGGCTGGAGACAGTGTGAGCACATATATCCTGAAGGTGGTGGTTATACTCTATGGTATCAGTATGATCAGGAAAATCAGATGTGGGGTGATGGGGAGGGTGGGACAGCCCATTCTATGCCACAAAATACTGACTATTTGATGAATCTTCAAGAGCAGGCAAGCAAGGAAGGGTGTATTGATAGGATGCAGAACCCCAATGGTTCTTGGACCAGAATGGAGCCAGGAAGGTTCAATCCTATCGGTTTTTAGGCCACTATTGGACTCTTTGTGTTCACAGCAGCATAGGTAGAATTTCCTTGTAACTACATCACATGGTGTACCCCAAATCTCTAAACCACCCATGAGCCTTTTCTGCCATTACGATGTCACATGCATGTTGTATGAAGCTAATCAGACTGAGCCTATCAACTTCTTCATTGTAGTGACAGCAGAGCCATGCCTTGACACAAGAGAAGGACTCTTCAATTGGATTGAAATCAGGGGAATACGGTGGCAGAAATAGGAGCCTGCCCCCTGTGAGAACCAGATCCTAATGAGCAACAGTTGAGCAGAGCATAAGTGACAAATTTTACCCACTTCTTCCTCAATAATTGTCTTGACAGAAAGACTGTGGTGGATTGAGCAGTTATTGAGGAGAAGAACACTCCATGGCCCTGGGTAGGGACACATCAATGGCAGCTGGTCCAAACTGTTAGGACAGCCACATCCAGACATGAATCATTATTTGACATACCACATGTTCTCATAGGAATTTCTCAAATGCTTGCCCATAACTGAACCTTCAAAGATATCATATGAGAGGTAGCCATCCATACTAAGGACTGGAAGGATTGAGAATTGCTTACCATGCACAAAGGGTTCATGGACAATACATGATGTACCAACATGTGAATATCCCCATCACTGAGCCACTGTATGATCATCCTTGGAGGACTCATCCACACACAGCAGCATATCAGGGTTTGGAATGAGCTCAGCTGCTTGGTTTACAAAAGCTGCCCAGAGGAGCTCATTTTGTTCCCTAGCTTCCTTGGAAACTCATTTGTGAGAAAAGCACATCTGATCAAGGGTACACTTGACTGTAGAAATGGATACTTTGACACCATGGACTGAGAAAAGCTGCTCCTAAATTTCATCAAGGTATAATGTGTTATCAGCAACTAGCAGCTTGTCAATAAATTCAATGGAACTGGCACTGAGAATGCACTTCTGCCCCAGTTGGACATGACTCAGACAGTAAGGAACACCATACTTGCTCTGAAGCCAAAGGGTGAGGTGGACAATTGAGAGTGAGACACCCAGCTTCTCAGCAATCTGCATTGGTTGAAGCCCTCCGGTGTGAAGGATGGGGATACAGGCCTTCAAGTTGTCAGACAATGCTTTGGGCATGTCACAGAGAGTGGACAAGAGGGATGAGTGGTTGCTGTAGGGCAGAGCATACCAATGGGTATATACAAAATGTATTGAGGCCTGGCAATCAGCAGATCAATACTAGAGCTGAATCGGGTGGCCCTGAATCTAGGACACACTCAAGAAAAAAAAACCAATCACACACTTCAGTGCAAAGTGCTGTAAGCTGACTTGGAGTCGAAGCCAAGTCAGTTAAAGTCACAGTCAAGTCAAATATTTGTAATCAAATTACTTGACTTGACTTGAGACAGCTTGACTCTGACTTAAGTTAACTCCGAGTCCGAGTCACGGCAACACTAACCGGTGGGATCAGGTTCCCCTGGCGGACGGCAAGTGAATAGGGTGCTGTCTAAAAGGTTCCGGCCGGTTTTAGACCGCCAAAAAGGTCAGTGTTTTAAACACCCCCCTGTTTAAAACATAGTTTTAAACACGCTACATATGGTCATTCACTAGAATACTATCTCTTCCTCCACCATAAAGACTTTGGGCCCACCAGTGGTGGCCTTGGTTACTACTCCTATAGCCGCATGCTCCTGAAGTCCTTCTGGTGCCCCTTCAACCGGCGTACTGCTCAACCCATTTGGCCAGTGGGTCATTTGGATGGCCGTCCCAGTACTTTTCAATTACATCTATGACCCCTTCCAGACTAGGCCCATGTTCATGAAAGGTAATTAAGCGCTTGAGTGTGTCTTTCTGAACAATGTGATCCGCAAATGCAAGTTCAAGATCATGATTGACAACACCTCCTTCTGACTCAATTTTCTCGAGCCAATCTTGATCAATACTGTGTGCAAAAGGATACACAGCTTCAGATTGCTGAGGGAGAGTGAGGGAATCAAGGATATGCTGGAGGAGGTGTTGCAGGGCACTTAGTTGAACCCTGAAGGGCTCAGACATTGTAGTAGTGAGGGAGGACAGGGTGTGCTCATAGAAACTGGGAGAACATTGACTACTCGGCGCAAATGCCGAGAGTATTTTAGACACCAAAAAATCTGACCTCAGGTTTTAGGCGCGTTTTAACCCGGTCAAAAAGGGGTTGTTTAAAACATAGTTTAAAACAACCAGGTATTAGACAGCACCTTACAAGTGAAGGAAAGATGAAACCACCAAATTTTAGAATAGCCATGCATCTTCGTCCATGGAACGGATCGGGAGTAGCCACCCGATGAAAGGATGGATGCAGACCACAGGACGCGGGAACACACGGACCCGAACCCGCGACAACCCCACTCCGTCGCACCAACTGTTGCGTCAGGGTGCATGTCACATGACCTCGCTCTCTGTGTTTTCCCGACTTCCTCTACTCTGAGGAAGCACCGATGGTATTCATACGTTCTGCCCTGCTGTAGTCCCTTATCGCCTTTGTGATAGTCCAGTATCCATTCCTCTGGAACCTCCTTCCGGATTTCACTGCGTTATATGCACCAGTTGATGTCACGAAGACATCCCATTGTGAAGCTAAGCCAGGGCATCATCTACGGCGAACACACCTGTCTGTCAAACTCTCGGATCGAACGTTTCCTGGTGGAATCGCTTGTATTCCTCCATGATTTCTTATTTCTAATCGTCGATAACAATTAGGCATTCCCTTCGCCTTGCCCCCCGTTGGGAACCTCCGTTTTGACGCACCAAGAGCAATCCCTGATGATCCCAAGTCGAATTATAAGCGCGAAAGCCTATGGTCTATCCTGCATCCAAACTACTTCCGTCCGCATCATGCGCCTTCTGTACATTCACTCGTTCTGATGTACTGAACGTTGGTTTAGCGTGTGGGAAGCTATCGCGTGCAAGGCCACGTCTCCGAAGATTGTCTGACGGTGAATGTCATTAGACCTGCGTCCACTGATTCGTACGTCCGGTGACACCATTGTGACCTATGACTGGGCTTTGCTCACTATGCTCTCCACTAGCTCTGCCAAACTTCCCGTAATGGTTTGGATATATGGAGGAGGATTTACTAGTGGAGCATCTGTTCGCTACGATGGATCAGAACTCGTTAAGCAGAGTCTCGTCATTAGTATGTTGTTTCGCTGGACGACTTATATACTGATCGCGTATTGACGATGTCGCTGTGGACCTGCGTCCATAGAAACGTCCAGTCATCTACGTTTCGATGAATTATGTCAGTTCTGTTCGATTTGTTCAACCCAAGGCGGAGTGCACAGTACCTTGTTCTTACTATTTTGACTTTCAGCGCTTGAACCTATTTGGGTTCCTTGCGTCCTCAGAGGTCGAAAAGAGAGCCAAGTCGAAAGGGGATGCGGTTCTTAATGCGGGTTTACTAGATCAGCGCCTTGCCCTTCAATGGGTCCAAAAGAATATTGATGCTTTTGGAGGGGACAGAGACAAGGTGGCTCTATGGCCGATCGACTTCACGGGACCGGACTCACTATGTAAATCACACAGGTGGTGGTCTTTGGAGAGAGCGCCGGTGCGATGTCTATCGGCTCACACCTGCTTTCCAACCACGGAAAACATAGCGGGTTGTTCAGGGGAGCCATCCTCGAATCTGGAGGCAGCATTGGGTATGGAATTGTTCTCTTCACATTGCTCCTTCAATGATGTATCTTCTTTTATCCCTTAATGATGACTAGAATTCCGGTCATCCGTGCCAAGGAATACGATGCTTCATATGCCAAATTAGCAGAACGAGTGGCTTGTAATTCGTCGTCTTCTTCCAGTGTGTTCGATTGTCTGCGGACAGTTCCTGTCGATACATTCCAGGCTGTACTTGAAGAGAGGCGCAGCGGTGTGACCGCCGCTGCCCTCAGGGAACACCCCAATAACGTCGTTCAGGATGATGACTTCCATCACGCCAGACCCAGCGAGGCGTTCAAAGCGGGGAAAATTGCGAGGGTTCCCACGATAATTGGTGCGAGCTCTGACAGATCTTTCCTTTCACGTTCAATACGTGTACTGAATCATCTGATATTCTGGTAGGGACGGTCCTGGATGAAGGCGTGGGGTTTGGCACAAATAAGCTCACGTCAGAAACGAACTTCGAGAATTCATAATAGGCATGTATTCTCCGCGGCATATTTGGCTCTTATTAATTATCCTTCCTCTGCCAGAGAATTGGGTGTTCAACAAGCCCAAGTCATTATCTAGAACACTGAACACATTGCTGTGGCATTATCCAGATATTCCCTCCCTTGGTTCCCCGTATCCTTCGCCCGCTCGGACACCGGGCTCTTGGGACGACAACAGCCGGATATTCGAGCCTCTCGACAGCAACCAATTCAAACGTGTGAGCTCCATTGTCGGAGATCTCATATTCGAGAGTGGGCGACGTGTACAACTAGATGACCTTGCCCGCGCCGGGGTTCCGGTCTGGAATTACCGATTCATGCAGCCCCCTGGTGATGGTGAGACAAATATGGGTGTATATCATGCGAGCGAGCTGCAATATGGTGAGTGCATCCTATAATCACGTTGCTTTGTCTTGTTTCCCATGTTCCCGCGCCGTCTTGCTGATGTATGCATGAATCTTCCTTCCCTCCCTTAAAAGTTTTTGCTCGGCTAGCAGATCGGCAAGACGCCCATGGCGAGATCTCTCGAATTATGTCTCGTGCATGGATTCACTTCGCCCACGATCTTGATCCAAACGGACCTGAACGTGAGTCGTTCCTTCTACGTATCACGGTCCCCAGAATTGTATTCCAAATGCCCTCCGCCCCCCCCACCTTCCCCTCGTATTTTTATATAGTTCCCTCCTGGCCGGCGTTCTCTCTTGCGAAAGAGAGAATCTCTTCAGATCCTGTATGGAAACACCACAGTCATCCGGGATGACTACCGGAAAGAAGCAATCGACTGGATGGGACGTGATTATAATTGGCTGGCCGTTAGTGCGCGCTAAGTGCGCACGCTGATCTGGGTAGTGCATTCCAGATGTACGAGAATGTAAACGTAGCAAAATGTTTTGGCTGTGCTCTTTGTACTCGTGTATTTACGGGATCTCAATCGAATAATATTTGTTCTGTATATGTGTTCGACAAGAAACGCACTATTTCGTTAGTGAAATCCGCCCTGCCGCGCGTACCACAGTTAATGCACGCTCCGCTTCATTTTATACGCTGTTAATCGACATCCTTTTCCGGGGGAGCGCCACACTGTTCTAGCATACGCTTTCAAAACAACCAAACTCAAACCGCCGTTATCTCAAATTAGTCCGATACTACCACCCGTTGTATTAGTACCCAGTCATAGCTATATATAACTTAGTATAGGAAGACCACACGCAGGGAATTTTGGCGGCTTGTGAGGTGGAGTCGAGGACGGTTCCTGGGTAATTTCGGAGAAAATTTTGATTGGACTTGGTCGGCGGGAGATGGTCTGTGCTCATCATCCATTGACTAAATGCCTTGTATCCTGTTCACAGTGTTGAGTAGACATCTTGATTATGTAATACACTTATATATCTGCGATTCGGAGATCAATCAGTCTTGCTCCGCCCATCCCTGCCGTTCACACAGCTGACGAGGCAGAGAAGATTTGTGTTGCCCCACTGGCTGAGCAATTTTTGTGATTCCTTTCATGCTCTGGGAACAGTGGAGGCAGTCTATCATGGTCCATTGATATATAAGGCTTGGGTCTCACTTGTGGTATGAAGAAATTTTTGTTTGACCTGTTGGCTTGAACATATCCGTTCGCCAGTTTATGTGTGCTTGGCAATCATGATCAGCACTGTTAAACTCGAGTTGGGTTTCATTAATAAGTGGCTAGCTGTGCGTTGTTTCTCCTAGTAAGCTGATGATTGAGAAGGGTGAGTCTTTGAACTCTAACTCTTTCAGAATGAGGTTATCAGAGATGATCAGATTCTGACTGTTGCGGGTGATAGCCACGGAGTATTCTCTCTACCTCTGTCCCTACGATGATGTACGTCTTCTTCTGATAGTGGATGCAGGGCCGAGCCAGTGCCGGGTTCTCACACTCCACCTGCAGACAATTTCCACACTCCACATCAGCAGGGACCTGCGACGAAGGGTATGACGAATTAGCAGGCTGACTAAGTGCCAGGTAATGGCGGCTGACTCACTAGACGTGCAGATTGTGTCGCTGCATGTCATATGAACGGGCTCCTTCATCTTAAATTCTGTGGACTCTAGTCCGGACTGTTCAAGGTCCTTCACCCCTGAGGAATCACTGATGGTACTCATACGTTCTGCCCTGGCTTTAGCCCTCACCAGCTATACAGTAGTCCAGTACCCATTCCTTTGGAACCTGCTTCCGGATTTCACTCTGTTATTTCGCGAATTGATACCACAAAACCAGCCCGCCGTGCGGCTGAGCCAGGGGATCGTTTGGGGCGAACGCACCTCTTGGTTAAACTCCTCAATTGAACGTTTCCTGGGTGAAACCGCTTGCATTCCTCCATGATTTGCTATTTCTAACTGTCGATAACAATTAGGCATTCCCTTCGCCGTGCCTCCAGTTGGGAATCTTCGTTTTGACGCGCCTAAGCCAATCCCTGATGATCCAACTCGAATTATAAATGCTCAGAATTACGGCCCATCCTGCATCCCAGTCTCTTTCGTGCGTATCAGCCCCTTCCCTGTATTCACTCACTAACTGATATATTGGCGTTTATTTAGGGCGCAGGAAGCTACCTCGTCTCTGAAGATTGTCTGACAGTGAATGTCATTAGACCTGCGTCCACTGATTCGTACGTGTGGTAACACCATGGTGAGCCATGACTGGGCTTTGCTCACTACATTCCATTAGTTCTGCCCAACTCCCTGTAATGGTTTGGATATACGGAGGAGGGTTTATGGATGGGGCATCTGTTCTCTACGACGGATCAGAACTCGTTGGGCAGAGTCTCACCATAGTACGTTGATTCCCCAGGCGACTCATGCTAACCGTGCATTGACAATGCCGCCTGGACTTGCGCCCATAGAAACGTCCAGTCATCTACGTTTCCATGAATTATGTCAGTTTTTCTCCACTTCTTCAACCCAAGGCCGAGTGTACAGTACGCTGTTCTTACCGCTTTGACTTTCAGCGCTTGAACCTATTTGGATTTCTTGCGTCCTCAGAGGTCGAAAAGAGGGCTAAGGTGACCGGTGATGCAGCTCTTAATGCAGGTTTACTGGACCAGCGCCTTGCCCTTCAATGGGTACAAAAGAATATTGATGTTTTCGGAGGGGACAGGGCCAAGGTGAATCTATCATGGCCAATCAACTTCATGGGACAAGACTCACTATGTCAATGACGCAGGTCGTGGTCTTTGGGGAGTGTGCCGGCGGGATGTCTATCGCCGCACACCTGCTTTCTGGCCGCGGAGAAGACAGTGGCTTGTTCAGGGGCGCCATCCTCGAATCCGGAGCCGCCATGGGGTATGGAATTGTTCTCGTCGCGTTGTTCTTTCAATTGAGATATGGTCTCCCACTCCTTAATGGTGACTAGATTCCCGGTCGTCCGTGCCAAGGAGGTGGATGCTTCATATGCCGAATTAGCAGAACGAGTGGGTTGTGCTTGGGCGTGGCCCGAAGCCAAAGTACTCGATTGTCTGCGGGACGTTCCTGTCGATGCATTCCAGGCTGTACTTAAAGAGAGGCCTCCTGTGACAGACATTGACCCCAGGGAATACCCCGATCACCTCGTTCAGGATGATGACTTCTATTACGCCAGGCCCAGCGAGGCACTCCATGTTGGGAAAACCGCGAGGGTTCCCACGATAATTGGTGCGAGCTCTGATAGACCTTTACTTTCGCGTCGAGGCCTGCGGACTGAATCGTTTGGCCTTTTGTTAGGGACGGTCCTTGACGAAAACACGCTGTTCACCAGAAAGACCCTCACCTCAGAAGAGGAACTTCGAAAACACATAATAAGCATGTATTCTTCGCCACATATCTAGCTTTCTTATTTATTATCTTTCCTCTCCCAGAGAATTGGGTGTTCGACAGGTCCGAGTCATTATCCGAAACACTGGACGCGTTGCTGCAGCACTATCCAGATATTCCCTCCCTTGGATCGCCCTATCCTTCACCCTCTTGGACCCCGGACTTCTGGAATGACAATAGCCGGATATTCGACCCCCTTGAGAGCAATCAATTCAAACGCGCTGCTTCCATTGCCGGAGATCTCATATTCGAGAGCGGACGACGTATACAACTGGACGACATTGCGAACGCTGGGGTTCCGGTCTGGAACTACCGATTCATGCAACCCCCAAGGATTGTCAGACTTTTCTGGGCACATATCATTCAACCGAAATTAAATATGGTGGGTATCGCGTTATTTGTCTTGTAGTTTCCCCTGTTCCCATTCTGCCTTGCTGATGTATGCTTGAATCTTCCCCCTTGAAAGTTCTCGCTAAGCTGGCGGATCAGGAAGGCCCACATGGCGAGATCTCTCGGATGATGTCTCGTGCATGGATTCACTTCGCCCACGACCTCGATCCAAACGGACCAGAAGGTGAGTTCCTTCTGTCCATTATGGTCACCAGAATTATGTTTCAAATGTTTTCCCCCCTTTCCCCTCATATGCATGTATAGTTCCCTCCTGGCCTACCTTTTCTCTCGCGAAACGAGAGACTCTTCAGATTCTATATGGAAACACTACTGTCATCAGAGACGACTACCGGAAAGAAGCAATCGACTGGATGGGACGCGATCCTGCTTGGCTGGCTGCTACTGGGCGTTGAGTGCAAGTGCTGATCTGGACATAGCATATCAGATGTAAGAAAATATAAACGGACAAGCAAATTGTTTCGCCTGTGCCTTTTGTACCCATAGTGGATCTCAATCAATAATACTCGTGTTCGACGAGAAGCGGACCTTTCCTCCACTGAAATTCACCTCGGACTCTCGTCTACCATAGTCAATGCATCCAGCACCTTACTTTATGTGCCTCAATTGTCATCCTTTTCTGGGGGGGGGCACACGGTTGTACCATACGCTTCAAAAACAAAACAAAACTCAAACTGGGTTTTGTCGGTACCAAGCGCTACGCATACGCCTCTGCCATCTCAAATTTAACGCGCCCAATAGATTCGTTATCGCCAATGGCCGAAATATGCGGGGAGAGGAAAATGGCCGACAATCCAAGCACACGTATCTCTGTACCGGTGGGTTAACCAGTCGTTATCCAATACTGTTCATCAGAGGTGGAAAAGGAAGACTTGACTGGTCTGGAATTTCCATACTATTCGGTCACATCAGCATGCCCTTGTTAAAAATAGGCCAGTATTGAGATCTGTGATTGCCCCTTCAAGGTGTAATGTACCGGTTCCAGTGTATCGAGCATGTGCTAAAGAATCGGTGTCAGCTTTACAACATATAGTGCTCAAGGTGCTGTGTTTGCGTCGTGCAAGTAAAGCGGGGCTCCTAGGGCTGCGGAAACGCTCGAGGGGATTGCTACTAATGCAAGAAGATAATTGCCCCCAATACTGTCACATCTTGGGCTACAACTCTGCGTTGAGTTGCGGCGCCGGAATTCCAGTTTTTGCATCCGGATCCTGAGAACCTCTAGTGGTTGCCTTACTCGAGAGAACAATACGTCGACACTCTTGAATCAAGCATCAATTGATATGGTTAAAGTTCGAGTGCACGCCCGGGGGTACTTGACTTTTCGCCATTGAACGAATTTGATCAGGGGTATTTGAAATGCTCTTTTCGGCTACAACTTTGCGCGGATGGGGTCACGGGGATATCCCCGTGAGGGCTCCGCGCAGTGGATGAGGTGCGGGGTGTCCCCGCGAGAGCCCCGCGCAGCGGACGGGGTCTGCGGGGTGCCCCCGAAATACGTACCTCTTATATACATAAAAAGCTAGGGACAAATGTACCTGGTGTGTAGTACTTGAATTAAGCGCCTACCCACTACTTGTACATGGAACACGATGTTGGGGAAACTGGAATTTGGCTTCCCCAAACGTCTTTCCATCTCTCCACCTCACTTCTATATGGACCACACCCGCGCACGCCAGAAGTCAGTAATTTCCTTTTTCGGAAATTCCGAGAATCTTCTTCAAATCGAGGCAAACAGCCTTTAGGACATATAAGTTATAATATATCTGTGGTTTTCTGCATCTAAGTGTTGTATTTATGCCCCCCTCGATCAACTTGCGCTGGTGTTGAGTTGCATTCCCGGTTTCCAAATCCGGATGGGATTCCCGGTTCAGCGGTACTGTATTCAAAGGGCTGAAAGTCCCGGACTGACTTCAACTGTCAACGCTCAGGACTGCCTTCTGCATATTACGTGGATTACTAGGGATCAACTTCCACTGTCGAGAAGGAATACCGTCAAGCCACTGCCTTTTAGCACAGGTATCTCTGCCCGTAGAATGGATCTGGGGTGGCAATCCGACAATCCGATAAAAGGATGTGTTGTACGGAGCATAGGCGGATATACGGATGTGGTCTTGCGATAAGTTTGGTGCATTGTGCTAGACTCTCGTGTGAAGATGGGCTTTGTGTGTTGCAGCATGTCACATGAACAGGCTCGTCCATCTTAAATTCAGTGAACTCTAGTCCAGACTGTTCGAGGTCCTTCGCCGCTAATTATGGTACTCATACATTCTGCACTGGCCTTAGCCCTCACCGGCTTTGCGGTAGTCTCGTACCCATTCGTTTGGGGCCTGCCTCCCGATTTCACTCCGTCACCTTGCGAATTGACACAGCCGGTCGTGCAGCTAAGCCAAGGCAGGGTCTCGGGCGAGTACATCTGTCCGTCCAACTCCTCAATTGAACGTTTCCTGGGTGAAATCGCTTGTATTCCCCCATGATTTGCTATTTCTAACTGTTCATAACAATTAGGCATTCCCTTCGCCTTGCCTCCCCTTGGGAAACTCCGTTTTGACGCGCCCAAGCCAATCCCTGATAATCCGAATCGAACCATAGACGCGGAGAAGTATGGCCCATCGTGTATCCCAGTCGCTGTCCGTATCATACACCTTCTCTACATTCACTCATTATCTGATGTGTTGATGTTGGTTTAGTCCCCGTACCCGCACCCTAAGATCTCTGAAGATTGCCTGACGGTGAATGTCATTAGACCTGCTTCACTAGTTCGTACGTACGGTAACACCATCGTGAGCCATGACTGGAGTTTGCTCACTGTACTCTTCACTAGCTCTGCCAAACTCCCCGTAATGGTTTGGATATATGGAGGAGCGTTTGTTGTTGGTTCATCGGAAAGCGACGATGGATCAGAACTCGTTAACCAGAGTCTCGCCATAGTATGTTGTTTCGCCGGACGACCCATGCTCACCGCGTATTGACGATTTTATCACGGACTTGTGTTCATAGGAACGCCCAATCATCTTCGTTTCGATGAATTATGTCAGTTTTTCTCGACTTCTTTAACCCAACCCCGAGTGCACAGAACGCTGTTCTGATGATTATGACTTTCAGCGCTTGAACCTATTCGGGTTCCTTGCGTCCTCAGAGGTCGAAAAGAGGGCCAAGGTGACAGGGGATGCAGCTCTAAATGCAGGTTTACTGGACCAGCGCCTTGCCCTTCAAATGGGTACAAAAGAATATTGATGCTTTCGGAGGGGACAGAGATAAGGTGGATCTATGGCCAATCAACTCCGCCGGACAAGACTCACTATGTAAATAACACAGGTCGTTGTCTTTGGGGAGAGTGCCGGTGCCATTTCCATCGGAGCACATCTGCTTTCTAACCGCGGAGAACATAGCGGGTTGTTCAGGGGTGCCATTCTCCAATCCGGAGCCGCCATGGGGTATGGAATTGTCCTTCGCATTGCTCTTTCAATTGACATATGATCTCCCCTTCCTTAATGGTGACTAGATATCCGGTCATGCGCGCTGAGAAATTCAATCACTCATACGCTAGATTAGCAGAACAAGTGGGTTGTGCTCGGGCACAGCCCGAAGTGCTGGATTGTCTGCGGGGTGTTCCTGTCGATCAATTCCTGGATGTACTGAAAGAGAGACCCCCTGGGACAGTCACCCCCGCCACGGAGTATCCCGACCACGTCGTTCAGGATGGTGACTTCTATGACGGCAGGCCCAGCGAGGCCCTCGATGCGGGGAAAATCGCAAGAGTCCCCACGATAATTGGTGCGAACTCTCTAACAGAATTTTTTTTCTCGTCAAGACCTGCGGGCTGGATCATCTGACACTTTGGTAGGGTCGGTCCTTGACGAAGGCACGGTGTTCACCCCAAGGAACCTCAACTCAGAAGAGGAACTTCGAAAACACATAACAAGCATGTATTCTCAGCGACATATTTGGCTCTTATTGATTATCTTTCCTCTGTCAGAGAATTGGGTGTTCGACGAGCCCGAGGCCTTACCCGAAATACTGGACAGGCTGCTGCAGCGCTATCCAGATATTCCCTTCCTTGGTTCGCCGTACCCTTCACCCTCTTGGCCAGACTGGGACGACAACAACCGGATATTCCCGCCCCTCGAGAGCAATCAATTCAAGCGCACGGCCTCCATGTTCGGAGATCTCATGCTCGAGAGTGGACGACGCGTACAACTGGACGATATTGCCAACGCCGGGGGGGTTGGGGTCTGGAACTACCGATTCATACAACCCCCGGAAGATTTTCAGACGTATCTGGGTGTATATCATTCGAGCGATGTTCCATATGGTGAATACTCCCTATATCACGTTATTTACCTTGCAGGTTCCCCTGTTCCCATGCTGCCTTGCTGATGTATGCGTGAATCTTCCCACTTGAAAGTTTTTGCTAAGTGGGCGGATCAGCCAGGCGCACGCGGCCAGATCTCTCGGATGATGTCTCATTCATGGATTCGCTTCGCTTACTTCCTTGATCCAAATGCAGATACATGTGAGTCGTTCCTTCTATCCATTACGGTCCCCAGAATTATATTCCAAATGCCTTCCCCCCCCCCCTCCCATTCCTTCAGGGTTTCCCTGGTGGCCTAGGTTCTCTCTTGGAACAGAGAAACTCTTCAGGTCCTGTATAGGAATACTACGGTCATCAGGGATCGACTACCGGGAAGAAGCGTTGGCCTATATGGGACGCGATGCTGCCTGGCTGGCCGTTAGCGGGCGCTGAGCACGACCCTTGATCTGGGCACTGCATTCCAGATGTAATCAATCCAATAACATTTATATCCGACCGACGAGTAGCATCAAGGTCGTTTGAGCCACGTGAGTCCAACCCAGTATGTCCCAGTAATTTCCCACAAAATTTTGGTCGGACTCAGCACGCAAAAGGACCCTAGCTCGCGTTGCGCACATTTTTGTATACAGAAGCCATGTGTGTAAGACCAACTAGATACTCGTAATGGTGGACTGTAATGTACAGTCGGTTGCCGGTGCGTCTATCCACCGGCAGATTGGTAGTCCCTACGATAGAACGATTTCTCCATGAACGAGCAGCATCTTACATTAAATATTCCTCGATCTGACCCTTCGCAAGGGCACAAATACCAATATTCTCGACGCACGGCGAGTTATCCAGGCGACGACAATTGCGGTATTCAATTATCTACGCGTGGCTCATACACACAGCTTGTACAGTAAAATTAATATCCCAAATATCACGCAAAAGAAACATGTGGTCTTCGCAGAGTTATGTCGCACCAAAAATCCTGTGGAAGTATGGGATGCCGAAGTTCAGCGTCCGGGATAAGATCGTCAAGGGGGTAAGCGGAACAAACATCAACTGTAAGGAACCAATGGGAGTTCACTCTCCCCAGCGCATCCTTGGACTCAATGCCATCCACAGTTCGACCAAGTGCATTACGATGGGGGCTATCCTTCGAACGTGGAGTGATGGAGAATGAATACCGCCAAAGTAGTGTCGGAAGAAGCTTGGACATCTCCATGAACGGAATGTTTTTTCCCTGACAAAATAGAGAAGGTAGCATTAGCTAGCCAGTCATCAGCAACCGATTTCCATAACACACGAGACAGATTCGAGTTCCGGAACCGAACTAATCAAGGGAAATCAGAATCCTGACACAAAGTCACGAAGACAACTTACGGATAGGAAGTTTCGCTCCATCGTGGCCCGCACTTCTTCAGATATATGAAGCCAGCGTTCGGGCCGAAACAATTCCGCATCTGGGCCGTACGCCTGCTCCGTCCGGTGGAACACGAATGGATTCGCGCCCACATGTGTTCCCGCTGGCAAGAAATACCTCCCTATCATCATCCCACCCTCGGGAACAATCCGGGGCAGCTCCATTCCAATCGGTGTGAACAGTCTAACGGCTTCCTTGATGCAAGCCTGGAGATATTCAAGCCTCACACCTTGCGCATAGGTGACAGGTGTCGATATGTGTCCAGCCTCGAATGCAGAATCGATTTCGGCTTGTAAGCGCTGGTACACAGTAGGGTGCGTTAGAACGTAGTAAAAGAAGCCTGTCATTGCCCCTGCGGTGGTGTCACTACCAGCCCCGAACACGGATGTGGCTTGGGCAACCACATCTGATGGAGAGAATAACGTATTCGTCCCAGGATATTTCGCTCTCATGAATCCGGCAAGCATATCCCGGCGTACAGACCCATCATCCGATGCCTCAGCGAGTAGTTTATATCTCGTGGTGACTCGCTCCCAGGTGTGGGCAGAAATAACAGAGGGCGCATCCGGACTAGTCCGGCGCAAGATAGTGTTGACTAATGGACCAAGCAATCCCAGGAGAGCACCAGATATGCACCCGAAAAAGGAAAGATTAGTTAAGGCTCGCAATAGGGATGAGGCATCGCCACTTTGAAGAAGTCCGAACCCGCAGCCAAACTATCATTACCTTAGCCGGAGTACCTTCACAGGATGCACAAGTGATACTAGACACGTACAGCGAGTTCGCCAATAGTATCTGCGGCGAAATAGTGAAGCCACTTGTTCATTTCGACTGACTTATGGGTGGTTTCGTCTCCCCAGAAACAGAAGCAATGCGATCGAATTGTTCGAGAAGCTGCTGGATGCATGGACCCATGTATTCTTCGAGCTCGATCAGAGATTTTGGGGAATAAACACGTGCCACCTAAAAGCACCAGAATTGGTCTGTCGTCAATAGTACTTTCAACATAGTACATACTGAGCGTCTCCCCGACGCGTGTGAATGTGGATTGATATTTGAGAACAGGCTAGGTTTTGACTGGATGGCCGCTAGAGCAACATGTCACAACAAATCGTGACGGGAATTAAAGGAGATATTACCGAAGGCGGAGTAGAACTTGGTCTTGTGGAAGTTGCTTCCATAGGCATAAATGGTTCGAATCGCTTCTGGGTCTATGGTGGTGACAATACCTGGACCCAATCGAACTACGTCGCCGTACTTGTCATGAAAGGCTTTATGGTTCCAAGAGTATGTTTTGGAACAGGCGTTCAGGGCCTCGGAAAGTGGAGATCCCCAGACGAGCTGGAAAGAGGACCAGGAATCTTAGCAAGGGGATGGAAGAAAACATTCCAGGCGCAGTAAAATATAATGAGTATAGCGAGAGAGGGGAAGAATAGTCGATGCGAGAGTAATTGGAGGAGTTGGATGAGCAAGGAGATCACGGCGGACATCATCACCGGATGGGTTCAAATCCTGGTGCTGAGGGGAAGGAGGAAACCAAGATATTTTTTCAATCATATATACGATTTCCCTATCACTATCCATGTCAGCGTTACGCGAGTGAATAATGGTAGTTCAGACCAAGACATTGTGCAAGTCTCCAATGAACAGGTATATGGCATGCCGGCTGAGGAACTTCTTGCCGAGGGACTTATTCGGTTCCTGGCCTTTAATGATCAGTTCTGCCCACGTAAGGGTTCACCCACAGTGGAACTCGCCCAGATGATCCAAGATAACGCCCTTCTGCAGGACAAATTCAGACGGGGGACCGTGGACGAGAGGATGGTTCGGACGGCTGCTGATGTTGGCAGCGAATGAGGCCGGGACCGAGAGGATTCTTATCCCCTGATTAGTGCTGCCACGACTCGGGCTTCGAGTCGACTTAAGTCCGAGTCAAGCCGTTTGCAAGTGAGTCGATTGATTACAAATCACTGACTTCGGCCCGACTTAGCTTCGCTCGAAGTCAGTCATCAGTCAAAGCTAGTGAAGTTCATCTGCATGACCTCTGAAAGTCGATCTGCCAATCCATGGCAGGTCTCTGCTCGTGCGGATGTGTGAAAATTGCTGCACGCAATTTGGCGCGTGAGAACCCAACACCCGGCCCGACTGTGCGGGGGGAGGGCACGGGATGTACACGACTAGCACCAACAAAAACCATACCATCAACAAGGAGGGAGGGGAAAAGACAAGAAAGCAGGGTTTCCCCCAAGGCCTCTGCTGGCAGACACAGCAAGTCTGTCGAGATGCGACGTGAAAGCAAAGTTTCGGCGGTCTCCGCTTCTTCCTGGAGGACGCAGTTGATGGGTCGGATTCCCACGTCAATTTCGGTACTTCCCGCGTATTTTGACGTGGCCGAATTGTCAGGTCCTTTTATTATGCTCTTGACACTGCCCTTTGATACGTCGCTGTCGCCAAATAAGTAAAAACAAATTGTTAATTAATGTCCTGGCTGTGCACGGTGGGCTGGGGTTCGGGGTGCCCCCCATAAGCCCCGCGCAGCAGCCGGGGTCTGCGGGGTGTCCCCGCAATGCCTGGCTTTGTCTACCAAATAAGGAAATAAAATTTATCTGAGTGCACTCAGTCCTATTCAGCAGAAAGAGATGTGGGGTGTCCCTACAATAATTCCTAGCAAGCCCCACTTAGCAGAATGGGGTCTGTGGGATGTTCCCGCCCTACCAAGCTGCTACGGAGTTTCCGTAGTACTTTGTCTGGCGTTGAGTCGGACTCGTTGGACCGTGAGAATCCGACCCATCGACTGTAGTCCGTGTATGTAGCCCTTCCTTCTCCCTTGGTTCGCCATATCCTTCACCCTATTGGACGCCGGACATCTGGAATAACAACCGGATATTTGACCCCCCCCAGAGCAATCAATTCAAGCGCACGGCCTCTTGTGTGATAAAAGAACCTCGGTGCAGGATATGATTGCGGAGGTACAAACCAGTGAGGTATGTACATGAAATACCTACGTATATATAGTAAAAGGAGGCGGCCTAGAGTGGGCCGGACGTGCGGAGAGGGGTAGAGGCACGAGAGGGCGAGCGGCACGTGACAACGTACGCCGTAGTCGATAACCGCCCATTTCAACAGCCTCTATGTTCGGAGATCTCATATTCGACAGTGCACGAGGTGTACAACTGGATGACATTGCCAATGCCAGGGCTCCGGTCTGGAACTACCTATTCATGCAACCCCCCACAGATTGTCAGACGTTTATGGGGACATATCATTCGTCGGAAGTTAAATATGGTGAGTGCTCCGTATACCACGTTTGTCTTGCAGTTTCCCGTGTTCCCATGTTGCGTTGCTGATTTATGCATGAATCCTCCCCCTTGAAGTTTTTGCTAAGCTGGCGGATCAGCAAGACGCCCATGGCGAGATCTCTTGGATGATGTCTCGTGCATGGATTCATTTCGCCCCCGACCTTGATCCCAATGGACCCGGAACTGAGTCGCCCCTTCCATACATTATGGTACCCAGAATGATATACCAAATACCCACCCTCGTATTCCTATCCGGGTCCAGTTTACTCGCGGCCTAGGTTCTCCTTGGGATGGGAACAGAGAAACTCTTTAGATCCTGTATAGAAACAGTACGGTTGTCAGGAATGACTACCGGGAAGAAGGGTTGGCCTATATGGGACCCGATGGTGCCTGGTTGGCCGTCAGCGGGCGCTGAGCACGAGCCTTGATCTGGGCACTACATTTTAGATGTCAGATAATGTAAACAGAGTAGCTACATGAACCCTTCCATCCGTGATGTTCACCTTCACCCTCGAGATTCCACCATGCGAAGATTCCCGTAACAATACAGAAGAGGGAACCCGCAAAACAATAAAAAGCTGAACGGTGAACTGACTATGGATACGATGTCTGTGGACCGGGAAGATACGAGAGGTCATATGGGGGTCCATGTTCAGGGGTGGGCTGGATGTCGGTACGATTTCGTAATCACGAGGAGGTACATGAGGATCGCATCGTTCTCGAGGCTGCCAATGTAGCCAGGCTTCGATAAACGTGGAAAGAGGTCCCATCCGATTGCGCTGAGGAGATCGAGGCGAATGCTGAGCTTGGGGATTGTTAATACTGGAGAGGAGTGTGAATGAGATGATGAAGTCGGCTGCGAAAGAAAACAAGATGGAACCCAATGCATTCGCGGAATGTTTATCCTCTGGGAATTTCGGCTCAGGGTCACCGGAACACTAGAAGTTGCCACTGAGAAGAATAGAAACATGAAAAGTCTTGCAGAAACCACGACGATAAGCATCAGCCTGCTCATGCATTGTTATTCGCAAGTAGCTGCTACGGAAGCAAATTCAAAAACAAGGGTCTTAGAAGCAGGTATACGTAGTGAAAGCAGGCAGAGAAAGCTCGAAAGTACTTAATAGATATGCTATTGCAGCTAGTGAGATGAATCCAAACCATAAACTGGCTGCAGGAAGTGCTTGGTCCAGTCCTCGCGTGCTATACCAGGCCCCGTTTCGAGCGGCATGATCAAGTTCCAGCCCCTCAAGATGAGAATTCCCTGAATCCATCAAGTGTGAAATCAGATCTATAACATGGTAAACACACATGGACATGTCCATTTGGTCTTGCAACCAGCTACATCAGATCAGAATCCCAAGTCAGGATGCTGAAAACATGTGATCTGGAGGTGAGTATACTTCCAAGTCACCCACCCAATTCATTTTCCGTTACTGTAACTTGTAAACTTGTGAAGCTCTCGTTAAACGGATCATGTCCGACACCCAGCAAGTAGCCACTCCCGATGCAGAAAACAGTGCCAAGCCTTCCATAGGCGATGTTCTCGCGAGTATCATGGCCCTTGGGGGAGATGACTCAGAAGATGAAGATGAGGACGACGATGACGAGTACGGCAGTGAGGTGACGCAGCCCTTCTTCACTCTCCAGATGAAACCTAAAACCCCCACCCCCACCTCTGCCTCCTCTCTCCTTCCACTGGTAAACCCCTCCTGCCCCGCCGTTGGTCGACTTGACAGCTCGACGGTGATAAAAGTGGGAGTGATGAAGACGAAGGGTACGAGGAAGTGAGTGGAAGATCCAGCCCCTGCACCGCCCACAGTCCCCTGTGCTCGCGTACCTACTTCTTGACAATCCGTCCACTGACTTGTTTTTATTGTTTGTGCGGGGCGGTGTGCTTTTAGGGCCCTGGTCTGGGTGCACTACTTCAAGAGGTCAGAGTCCGCACCGCTAATTTTCTTCTTCAAATCAATCAGTTTTTTTTTTTGGAAACGTCTGTTGATGAACTTTGGGTTTGCGAAACCAGGACCAGTTAGATGACGATGAAGATGATGAAGACGAGTACAAGCCTACGGAAAAGAACCTCAAACCGCCCTCAGCTCATGCGCATGAAAATTTAACCCCTTCTGGCCAGAAAGGCGTTGTAGAAAGCAATTCGGACAAGGTGGTAGAAAGTAACTCGGACCAGGAGGACGGAGAAGGTGATGAAGAAGGATCCCGTCCCACCAAACGCAGAAAGATATCGTCCGAGTGATTGTATGTATTGTGTTTCCTGTTGTTGATATGTATACGGTCGGCTGTGCTGTTTGTTACCTGAATTATTATCTCTCATAGAGAGGGAGATATATGTACACAAGAGAACGTGGTCCGTCCGATTTTCTCCTAACAAATAACATCACTATCCGCAACATCGTTCGTTCGCAACTCCCGTTCGATCCCTATTCAAACCGTGACTGGAACGAACGGACACGATCGCCTAGCCCATCGAGCCATCAATTTCAAAGCCAAAGCTGCCTCAGGCGAAGTATAAGGCCCCTTCTCTCGTACTGAGAGCGCCTTGGAGGCCTCGGCCTTCGCGAGAGATATGGCCACTGGATATAAATCGGGACGAGACGGAAGTGCTGAAGAAGCGATTGCGCAGACTATTCCGGGGTGATATCATTAGATGGGAACCAAAGGGGGAGAATAAACTCCTAAACAGGACGCAAACTCACTGACGGTGAATAAAAATGGACATCGAGTGAGAAGGCTCGGGATGTTATGAACAGTGGGGTCAAGGGTGTTTGCATCGTTCATCCTGTCGAAGAAGCTGCTCACACGAACACAGGTTCAGTGGGGGGTTTCCACAGCCTCCAAAACAGAGCCTCGTACATTTCAAACAGTTGGCAGACCTCTTCGGGAGATACAAGGCCCCGGATGATGAGCTCCGGGGGTTCGTAATTTTCTGGCAATATTTCGAGGGGCTCTGGTTCGTGCTTAACATCCGGCGGCAGACTCGTGAACGAGAAGGACCCTTCAGATCCATTATTGGAATGCGTGGGACTGCGCACTGGCCCCCAATGACTTGGGCCATCTTCGCGATTCACCCTGCTGAATAGAGAAATGTCAGTGAAAAGCAGTCTTGATGTAGGCCAGGACGAACGTATTATCGTGAAGCCGACGAGTTCCCCTGGGACCGCATTTCCCACAACGGTACAGCCCTGTTGAATGGGACCGCCTTAGCTGTGGAGCGAAAGAGCAGAAAATGTCAGACATGCTCGGAATCCCAGGACAAGTTCGTGAGAAAAAAAAAAACACGTACAGGTCGACCACACTTCGGGCAGTCCTTGGGAGGGGAGTGTGTAATTTCGGAAACCGACGTGGAAAGTTCATTGGTGTGGTTGTGCCGTGCGCGTTTCGCGTCAGGATATTGGGACAGTGCGTCTCCAGACCATTGATGTTGAGGCAGGGCCAGAATGGGAGGAGGAGAGGAACTCGACGCGTATGATAGTGGTGAAAGGATATCCGGAAACGGATCATTGTATCCCTGTAGCAATCCACATTCGTCTGAGATTTCTAGTTCAGGGTAGGGCGTGGGCATCGCTTCCAAGGCCTGCAGATTGAAAGGGGATGATGACATGGCCAGGTCGTGGAGAAACCCAAAAGGTGTCGGGCTAATAGATGGCTCCGAATTCCAGCAGGAAAACGAAGAGGAAGAGGACGCGGGAGATAGTGGAACTAGAGAAAGCTGCTGGGGTGACACTACCGAGGAACATCAGGTTTCTTGGCTCACAAGGTTGGAGTCGAGCAGGTCGTACCGTTCATTGGAAGTGGCGGAGATGGATCCCAACAGTCCAGCGGGTAATCGAACACTTCAGGTGGAATAGCATCGGTTTCGATGTCGTGAGCTCGCTGTGCGGCTTCACGTTGAAGAAGAAGCAAAGGGTGCATTTTTTCCGGCGAAGGTGTGCGGTAAGGAGTGCTGGATAGATAAACCATGCATGGTGAATACAAGCGTAAAAGAGGTACAAGGTACAATTCAAACCCATTATTCGCGTGTACTGCATTCGGCGTTTGAATTGTGACTGTCACAGCGTAGGGGTTTCGTTCCCGAATTGTGGCGCAGTTTCATTTCCCACCCACAGGCGCTTATTTGCGTCAGCGGTGGACACCCCAAGTGAGTAGGGCGTAAGTATTTGAGACTTATTTGGAATGATATCTTTCGCCTCTTTTCATGTCAAGGACCATTCGCATGCCCGGCTTATCGTACACTAGTACACAATTCAAGACCAATGTTCAGAAGCGAGACATCTGTGGGGACCCCGGATAAATCTGGTAGGGGCGTTTTCCGAAGGACTCCTAGAGGTACAATGAGTTCTTCATGTCCCTTTGTTTACCCCTGCACGTTGCAGCTGAAATGTTCGGATAACGAACACGAGGAGAAAAAAAAAGGCGTTTATTGACACTATCCCTGATCTGGATCATTCTTCAGACGTGTTCTCGCATTAAGGCACAGCCTGTCAAGTGAAATTGAATGGTAAACGGCTGTCTCCTAGCTGGTACTTGTATCGAGGCCACCGGGCCATAGTTCGCGATCAGGGGGCGGTCATGCAACGTTCCGAGGGAGGACCCAGAATCGACCCCGACCCGTACGTAAACTAGAAGAGGCCATCAAAGCAGCGCCTCCGTCCAATGCTGTGGCTGTGCATAATCCGATGACTATAAGCCTTTTGTTGGATAGAATAAATACGTACATCAATAATTGCCTGCACGCATAGCGCATAGCTTCTCCAGGAAAAGCGCTTATGTAGACCTCCTAGAGGATCAATTCCCCGCTTGAGCACCCAATTCCAAATGCGCATAACACACTCGAGAGCTTACTCACAGCAGCTTTTCGATCAAATACCTCTATGCACCGTAAACCTTTATGCGTATCTTATTATTAGGTACTTCGTCGACACATACGAGGAGTGAAAGGCGACAAGGGCTACGATAACAAGTCGGAATTCCCCGATCGACACCCCTACGCGAGTGGTAGTACCGAACAATGAACTACAACCGACCATACGAAATCTTACAATATTATGCCAAGACCACGAAGGGATGATAGCCATTTTAGGGATACCAAGAAGGAATCGCCTTTCGATCAGGGGACAAGAATTCTCTCGGTCCAGACCCCATGCCCCGCCAACATCCAACAGGTTCGCCTATTAGGAACCGCGGAAAGCTCGATCCTATCAACGCTCACTGGCTCTAGCACCATCAATGCAAAATTATTCAGCGCCGTCCATACATTCTTCTCATCCACGGAGCCCCTCTCCGCCTCTGTCGACTGAGGAAGCGTATCCGGCCACTCCCTCCCGGATTCGTACCCACCAGGAAGTTCCGACCCGGGTGTCGGGCGACAAAATGACGCCCGCAGCGCTCCTCCCATTTTGTTGTCAAACGTATCGATCCGTTGGATCTCCCACCAAGCAGCCGCATCCCCGTTCTCGCGCTCTTTAGGCGCCAGTCTCTGGGCAGGAAATTGAGAGTGGAGTGGGTGCCCACTGATGGGGAGGATATAGACCCGGCCGGTAATACGATATTGCTCATTGGGCTCTTGGATCCACCACACTATCTCCGCATTATGGGATTGACCCCTGTGCGGAATTATCTGTGAGACCTTTGGGGAGCGAATATCGGTCGTACTGATGAGAAGAGGAACGTTGCCATTGGGCGAAATGAAAGAACGATGGACGATGTGTCGAACACGAGGAGAATTCTCTCCGATCGTTGCCAATGCGTAAGCTGAATCAACGTTTCAGCGCAGTCACGCCAATAGGACAGATCTCTTACTTTTTGATTCGGGGTATGTTTCAAGCGTCGCGGACAGTGCGGTCATCCATTTGGGGACCATTGTGCTCTACTACTTTGTATGCACCTCGGCTCGGTGCTTCCCGAGATATCCAATTGCATACAGATAACGCCAGCAAGAAACATAAAAAAAAAACAGAATATCTGATACTATATTAACTTCAGGACTAGATCATCATCTCTTTTGTTGTTGCTGAGCGGCCTAAAGAGAAAAATAATCGTCACAAAGGGTCTGCCCAAGAAAGGCAAAATGTACCAGGAGGGCAAGCAGCTGCTGCATGGCTTGTGGATTTTGGAGTCCTGGTGTCGCAGCGCCCTGACTTCCTGTCGTGGCGGCGGAGGACGCCGCCGTCTGATATGAAGCAGGCTGCTGCCCTTGTGTTTGCTGTGACGTCTGTTGTGAGCCATAATACCCTAAGGGAGGCGTATGTCCCTGTGACGGTTGCGACTGTGCTTGCTGATGTTGCTGCAACAAGGCAAGAACAGCTGGAGGAAGGCCAGCTAGTGAGGGTGCCGGCTGCTGAGGCGCTGGCGGGCTAGGGGCAACTTGCGGATTATATGCCGAAGCTGGAGGGAGACCTCCCGGTGGGGGGAAATGCGTTTGTCCTGTGGACCACCCAGGAGGGCCAGGCGGTGGTGGTGGCGGATTAGAGAAGGCAGGGTTGCTCGGAGTTGAGCTAGAGTTGAAGCTTGTTCGTGGCGGACCAGGAGCTGGTGCTGCAGATTCCTGAGGATTCTTGAGGGCAGCCAGTAACTTGCAATATTTGCATGAGCGAGAGATTGTGAGAGAGAGTAAGAGCGTCCCATACCTGCTGCACCTTCCGAGCTTGTTCCAGTCGATCATCCACCGGCTATTTTTCTCCACTGTCAACTGCAATTGACAGTACCATTGATGGCTGTACTCACTGGGATGGGTGCAGTTCCACTACCGGATGGGCCTCCGCCACGATATCCTCGTCCACCTCGACTAGAGGCATACCCTCGATCTTCGTCCCATCCATCGCCACCGCGTGAATCACGCCCTCCTCTGTAAGAATCGCGATCTCTTCGGTCATAATCATCGTAACTGCCGCCTCGACCGCCTCTCCCTCCACGGCCTCGACCTGGCCCTCGGGGTGCTCGTTCCCTGTAGCCATCGTCCGAGCTTCGCGAAAATCCCCCACTAAGAATCAAACATATCAACTTCCTTCCTCCTTAGAACCTCCTTTAAACGCGCACCGGTGAGGAATAGAGGTATCAGGCACAGCCTCGTCAAGGAAATCCCAGGCAAACTCAAGATCCATCACCCCATCTTGAAGACCTTGATGACGTAGCGTATCGAAAGCTTGTTCAGTCGCCTGGGGAAAATAAATCCCTCCTCAGCATCAAGTTCCAGGCAATCGAGAACAACAATCTTCACCCTCGTGTCGTACATCTCGACGAATCGTTGGCTATTTCCACAAAGTGCTTAGTATGTTATTCACACTTACCTTCCCGATTAACTCACTCGGGTCGCCCAGGAACAAATCTTATTTGCTTTACATCACCGAATTGTTGAAACTTCCGTCTCACTTCATTTTCATCCATAGGCGAATTAGAGTTGCGCAAGGTCACGAGCAGGGTGCCCTGCGCCATGATAATCATCAGGAGCCCAAGTCAATATCCAGAGCCCGGCTAACCTGATTCTTATCACGATCACATCGTTGAGCTTGCTCGTCGCCCCTCGGCAAGCTGTAATGAACATCGATCTAGAGGGGTCTTCAACTCAGGGGTTTACTTCACGACAACAGATAGTTCAAACGTACAGGGCGTCCTGCAACTTCGGTTCCCTGCAAACGATCCCTTGCAGCTTGAGCAGATCGAAGGTCATACTTGATCATTCACATCAGAATGCGAAGGGCGAAGTCAAAAAATCACCTCTGTGGTCGACTTACATACGTGACGAAAACCATTCCTCGTGTGTGAATTAGATCAAAGAATGTTTTTATCTGACCGTGATCCTCAAATTGTCTTCGGATTGCTGCGCTGTCTGATTCATACTGTATTTTATGACGATTGAGGCCACGAGACAGCACTGGAGTCAGTGAACTGAGGTGCGATACAACGCCCATTTGCATGGCTGGGACCGCGTTGGCGGACACAACTCGCCTTTATATTTCGAACAAACAGTGTTCGACAAGGCCTTTCCCTGTTGATGCGTTCCTCAATTATCGCGTCGTGGACCTTATCGTCTCTTTCGCGGCGCCGTGGGATTGGAGGACGGCGTGAACTGTCTACACAACCAAGCCTCAGAGTAAGTCTTTCGAGATCCAATCATTGGGAAGTTTGCCAGAGTCCAAGATTTGCAACGGTGTTAAGCCATGCCAAAGCGAGGCAGGCGCTCACGACTTTAAGTAAGACGAGCGCCAAGGTTCTCGAAATGCTTTGAAGCGCCGGACAATTCTCGGAATTTTACGCCTCCCACTTAAGGAAGCATGGATAGGGATGTTGTAACATGTTCAGCGTACCTTCACTCCAGTCATCATCATAGGAAGAGTTTCCACCATGGGGAGCAGATGGTTGGCCAAATCCGCCATTGCCTCTACCGAACGAAGCGGTCTGTCCAGGAGGAGCTGCGTTATAAGAATAGGGCTGATTTGCCCCGTTGTACTGTGCATTGCTGTCGTAGCCGCTTTGATCATACGGGTCAAAAGGGGGTGGAGCACCAGAGTCAAATCCACCATAACTTCCGCCACCGCGGCCTCTGCCACGGCCGGCCCCTCTTCCCCCGCCTCTGTAGCCAAAGCCACGCTCGGCGCGGGGAAATCGTGGACCAGGTGAAGAAGAGCGACGCCGCTCATCATACCCAGTGCCACCGTATGGATGGTGTCGATGCATGCTGTTTTGGATGAACCGCTGATTTTCTGGTGATTGCACTTTAAATTTTTCGCTTTGTGATGCGTAGGTACAACGCCACGGCTATTGCCGGATCTGATTCCGCTAGACAACGATGAGTCGCACGCAACACCAGTTCAAGCTCGTCCTCCTAGGCAAATATCCATGCTCTTCGCTGAAAGAATCGCTAGCTGATATCTTCTGCTCCTTTAGGGGAGTCTGCTGTGGGGAAATCCAGGTACTTATTATCCTATCCCCTACCTTACCTTTGGACTCCTCACTGAACAACCCCTGATGCAGCCTCGTGCTCCGGTTTGTCAAGGATCAGTTCGACGACTACCGAGAGAGCACAATTGGCGGTATGGTGTTCTCAAGACATCTCTCATCACTCGTCCTAACCCTCTTCTCCCCAGCTGCATTCTTGACCCAAACAGTGACGTTGGATGATAACACTGTCGTAAAGTTTGAGATATGGTGGGTCTGCTCGTTTGTCTGCGCTCCAATATATGTGTTGAGCATGGCCCTGTGTCTAGGGATACTGCCGGGCAGGAACGATACAAGGCAAGATTATTCGATTGAATAGGTCTGAAACTATGTTAATTCTACAGTTATTCATACTCTAGTCATTAGTACGTTCAGTTTTCCCTTTCTGCTGAGTTTATCTCATCGCCCTCACTGGATTTCGCCCTAGGCCCCAATGTACTACCGAAACGCGAATTGCGCAGTAGTGGTGTATGACATCACACAAACTGTATGGTTGCCTGTTCTCTGGGTATTTGTCTCTTGGAGTTCATGTTCCCCCCTAGGCATCGCTAGAGAAAGCCAAGACGTGGATTCGAGAACTCCAACGTCAAGCAGACCCCTCCATAATCATCGCTCTCTGCGGGAACAAGACAGATCTTGAAGCAAGGAGACAAGTCACCAAAGAGGAAGCACAGAAGTATGCGGAAGAGGAGGGTCTGATGTGGTCCGAGACTTCAGCCAAGTCCGGTGAAGGTGTTGCTGATATCTTCATTTCTATCGGTCCGTGGAATTACAGGTGAATGCCACTCCGAACATAACATACTAATGCTTTTTGAACAGCACGCAAATTACCCAAGAACGTGCCACCAACAGCTAGTCGAGGCGCCGGAGGGGCGACCCCGACTGGTCGTGCGCGCGTTGATCTCAACAAACAGACTCCAACTGCCGGGCCAGATGCATGCAATTGCTAATTGCCTTGACCGACTAGCACCTTGATGTGTGAAACCACGTCCTTGCATTTCAGCTCATTCCACGTCAATTTTGCGCATAGGATTGGTTCTGTGCTTTGCCACTCTTTGTGCAATTGTACGGTATTCGCGTAGTTTCTATTCTCTCTGAATCATCATGGACTATCGTTTGGAGACTCCTCACGCTGTGTAAATAGCTCATCCATGCTGCGAACGGCATCCTCTGCCGACTGTCGAATGAAGTGACCTTGAAGAGAAGCCATGCTTACGCTCCGTGTGGACGTCCTGGCAGCCACAATCTCTGCCAATTCATCTGCTAATGCAGGTATCCCTCGCATCTCGGATGGAACGCTTGAAGTCTCCTCTTCACTGGCCCCAACCGCCTCCTTAACCTCTGCTGGCGTCGAAGCTGTAGCCATACTACTCTCTCCGTAGAATCGCAAAAATAGTCGGCGAGCCTGCTCGGGAGTCGCGTCACCAATGAATTCTTGAAGGTCGACTCTACCAGGGCGGATGAGTGCTGGGTCGAGACGCTCAATATGGTTGGTCGTCATGAATATGATGCGCTCTTCGCTCGAAGCAACTCCATCCAGGGCGTTGAGAAGGCCCGAGAATGTCACGGATGACTGGTATCTATATAGTTGCTTAGCGATTGAGAAGAACATGACTAGGTAATGAGAAAACGGACCCGTCAGAAGAAGACTGGACGCGCTTGTTGAACGCGGCGTCAACATCCTCGAGGAGTATAATACTGCGTTCCGGAGCATTCATAAGGAGATGGGTCAACTTGTCATCCATTAATCCTCGCTGAGAAAGGTTGAGGACGCATATATTGTATGAAAGTTTTCCTGCCAGTGCCTGGATAAAGGACGTTTTGCCACTCCCCGGTGGGCCATATAACAGATACCCACGTCGGTACGGTATCCCTAACGTCAACACAACCATTAAGTGGGATGATGGACACGGTGTCATGCAACCCCGCACCTCGTTCTGAATACCACTTGGCCCGATTCAAGAAGGATATCAAGTCTTTCTCAATACGCTCGCTAATGCCTTTTTCTAGCACAACGCTATTGACGTCCCGCTTCAGCCGTGGAGTACCGAACTGTTTCCATTCCGCGCCCCAGGCAGTGTATATAACGACCTTACCCTCCTGTCTTCGAGTCGCAATATCACGAGCCTCAGAGAGCAGGAGGGGGAAAAGGGCGCGATCTCGAGAGAGAGCAGTTAAGGTAACGGTCTCCCACGGAGTTCCAGATGTCATATCGAGCATTTTGCTATCCCGTTCACGTACCACCTAGGGCTCAATATTGAATAAAATCCAAGGAAAAGGAAAGCGTAAAGCATACCTGCATCCAAGTGCCCTTATATTTGATCCAATGCGTCCCTGGTCCAGGGACCAAGCTAAACTGCACATCCGAGCTCCCGTTATCATGCTGAGTGTAATTAGTCTCCACGCTAAGTTGATGGCTTCGTAGAGATATCCCACGAGATTTTGGAGTTCTTGCTTGAACCGACATCCATTCGAGAAACCACGCATAAGAACGATCCTTGGACGGAATCTCAAGGGATACAAGCAAGCGGCGGCGCGCTAGACCTGCTAGCACCACACCCCCTCGCCGAAAAATAGCTAGACCTGCTCCTACACCCTATTGAGAATGAGCGAAGTTACTGAATATAATTCCAGGAACCAACCATTAGGCCAAAACCAGCAGAGAAATATGGACTGGAAAGGGAATTAGCTGAAATATACGTAAACTCGAGAGGCCCAGGGATAGGCATACTTATCCGCGAGTAGCTGAGATAAAAAAGACTTCGGTTCTATCGTTGGTTCGACGAAAGTAGAGACATGTCTACCCCCGACTACATCGTCAGAAGGAACGGTATGAGTGGTCCCAGAGCTCGAAGCAAGGGGCCCTCTGAACATGCAAGTTTTCACAATAACCGTTGTCGGTGTGCTACGGAAAACGCCGAGTGACGGCACACCCGTCCGTTCACTGCAGGCGCAGGGTAGCAGGAACCTTGTTACAGTCGCTCGCGTGCCTGGGCTATTTCGAGCATGACTCTATGATTCCAAATGTCTCGCCTTGACCTGGGTCTGTTCAGGACCCGAATGGCAGCAGCTTATCCTTCCCAAATATGGATGTCCCCCTGATCAGCGCCAACGTTCCTTCGCGTAGCTCATCGCACCTGACGCCTACCCTCTGGGAAACATCTCTCCTATGTAATTGACCGGAAAACATTCTGCGGATATTCAGCTCGTCAGCCTTGAGCTTCGTGTGGCGGGCACGTCCAAATCTGCTCTCAACGACCATGACGACCGGGTTCACATTTCCTCTGTCACTGAAACCCTGTCACATAGTGCAAGCCACCACATTCCCCTATATATCTATCGGGTCTCCGTGAAGTGGAATTGCTATGTTTCGCCCTGGTGTGGCGCCGAATGCACTTGATAACGAATCGGCAGCCTTGTTCCGTCGATACTTTTCAGGTGGACACTCATCAATCCGAAGGCCATTGGTGCACATCAGAGATCATGTTTTGCATGGTGAATATATAACATGGTTATAACATGATTATCGCGAGAGTCATAGTCTCAGTCATGCAGTAGCCGCCTTCTTCCCTTCAGCCTTCTTCGTCGCACGCGACTTCTTTTGGGCCTCGGGCTTAGGTCCCCGTGCGACCGCCGCCAATGCAGAGACACGAGCGAGCGCAGACTATGGTCAGGGTTTGAAAATGAATTATTGAGAAATATCAGTGGATAAAAAAAAAAAAGAAAAACTGACAGTACGCAAGTCGGGTCTGTACCCTTGACGGGCATGAGCACTGATGATTCCAGCAGACCGCCTTGGGCCGTTGTTGCGGCGGAGGATAGTGCTGTGTTTCGCGGATTTTACTTTATGAATGCTGGCGCTGGGCTTGTGCGTGGTGACACGAATAGAGCCATTGACTTCCTGGATGGAAATAGTCTAGTCATACGAAAGAAGTAGAGAATGTCAGGCCAAGGACTCATGCTCATCAAAGCGAAATCAAGCACCTTGCTATTCCCAAGCCCAGAGTATTTGTGCGAGTGGATGTTGCGGAGATTACCCTGCGCCGAATATGCACAGGCTCAGCTATTGCAAGGACTGGCAGAGCAGTATACATACAGGCTCGGTAGAGAAAATAGGTCCCTCAGGTACACGCTTGACCAGGAAGGAGTTGTGGTTTTTTAACAGAAGCCACTGCAAATCCGAAGACATTTCGAAGGCTTAGGAAGGTGGGCTGAAGAGATAATAAGGCGCTTTTGAGCGTCGCCAAAGGCCTCACAATGGACGACCTTTCTACTCACAATGGGACGATTGGAGGTGAGTGCCGGGTGATTTCAAAACCAACCGTTTGGAACTGTGCAGTTTTCCGGGAGATAAAAAGGCGCCTCCTTCCGCTCTTCTCACTATTCTCTCTCCTTCTCCCACTGGCGGAGCACATCTTCCCCACTATCTGTCTATGTTCATTCCAGCGCGCAATCGGGTTGTCCACGGAGTGCGCTGTCCAATATGATCTGGAGAGACAATTGGGGCAGACCAGACCGCGCCCAGTGATCAGTCAACACACTTTTCCGCTTCCAACAACCCCCACACCCTACGTCCCCCTTCCGCACGACACGTTAGAACCCATCCGACTTCCACATGAAGCATGGGCGTGGACAACGCTGCGAGAATAATCCACGAGGCCGATCAAACCTCTTCGCATCTGTCGCTTTGAAACGAATATCATGTATTCTTCCAATGAACTCGTTTCACTCTATGATGCAGACATTTTTATCATCTTTTTATTACCTTGTATGTACAGAACATTGTCGTCTCATAGGCGTCCTAGCAGCGCGTCATGGACTTTCCAATTGTGCCATCTGTAAGGTTGTTGATGTTCCAACATCGAGTCCATAGAGCTTAAAGCATAAGATCATAGAATTATTGAGGTGTTGTATTTACCTGCATGCAAATAAGGGCCTGTTCGGATGCAAGAATCCAGATTCTTTGGCCAGATTCTACTATTGAAAATGGGTACAGTATATTACATGTCCTTCACATTAGCATTTAGCTCACCCAGTTTTCCAGCTATCTCTTAGCTCTGAATTGAAATAATGTGGTTTATGACTGGTCCATAACCTCTGAGAATTTCAGACCTTAGATTGTCATATAATGGGAGATACAATGACTTCAAGGCTTCAGATTTGCAAAATTCCATGTTTACTTTTGTAAAGCCACTCATGTTAGTGCTAGGGGGAAGCTATAGCAATAAAATCTGAACTGCTGGGTAGGCCCTGTGAATACTTTCCTTTGACCAGAGTTAAAGAGTTTCAAGTGATCATGTGTGGCAGTGGCAGCAATTGGATGAAGAAGCAGAGTGATTGTAACAAGTGATTGACCAATCAGAGTGCTCCATTTAGTGGCTGTGTGCCACGACGAAGGAAGCATATTTGGTAATTCTGGCACCTGTTTGTCGTCAACCTAACAACTTGCTCAGTTCTTGCCTATTTGTTCCCAAACTCAGGAGAACTGTCTGCAAGACATTTGTGCATGTAATGCAGAAAAAAAAAATCAAAATTCACATTTTTACATGTTGTAGATCAACAAAGAACAATGCTGTATGAAGGACACGTAATATACTGTAGATTCTTTTGGATTCTTTTGGATTGAAAAGAATCCAGAAGAATCTACCCATTTTCAATAGTAGAATCTGGCCAAAGAATCTGGATTCTTGCATCCGAACAGGCCCTAAGTTCCTATCCCCCACCAAGAAAAGTGAAACTTGCCTAAAAGCAAGCAGGGCAGGCAGACTTCACACGCAATGAACGTTTTAAGTTGTTTGACTGTTTGGACCTAGGCGAGTCAGTGTGTGACTGGATTGAGTTGATACCTGTCAATGTCATGTCACAATCAACTTGAGATTCCACATGGTCTGCTAGATCGGAATACAGCACTATCTATCGGCATCTTTGTATTTCTGTACTAAGGCTGCTCAATTCTGCTACTCATTCTTGAGGTCCGGAGTCGACAGAGGAGCAGTCTTCCATCGAAATGCGTATTTGGAGCGGTCAAACAGGCTCTTGCATTTACTTTCTCCCCAATGGATCAATGGATGCATTACTGGAAATATCGAATTGTCATGCTCGAGCTCATTCCTCTCCAAAGATTCTCTCTACCTGAAGCTGATCGGAAGATGGCGGTTTTGGGATAAAGAACCTCGTGTGTCGCGGAGGTACAAACCAGTGGGGGTTTACACGCAGTACCTACACTATATATAATAAAAAAGGGGGTGGCCCTAGAGTGGGCCGGAACAGCAAAGAAAAGGGGAGGCCGCAATTTGGCACGTGATATGAATACGCCGTAGCCGATAACCACCTATTCCAACAGGCGGGGGGAATGATCCACTCCTGACGTGACGTGATTCTTCTCAGTTCCTATCCATTGATAAGTACCCCTTATTTTTCTTTCATGGATTTGCGTGACAGCAATTGACGTGGTCACGGGCAGTTGAGTGTGATTCTCCGCGCTCAGTTCTCCCCAATCGGGGATGGTTTCGGGTCAAGGGACCAGGCCAATCGGGCTGGGACCTCGGAACAGCAGCAAGCGCAGAAGCATTCAAAGTTAGAATGGCACTCACAGCGAAACATAGGGTCATACATAAATTGTGGCCAACTATCTGATAAGCCAGCCACTGTAGTTACAAATACAAGACTACCCGAGTAGATCGGCATGGCCTGAAGCAGACAGTGCAAGCTATGGAAGAAGAGGTGAACTAGGGGGGAAAATGATTGAGGAACGATAATCACGCACCACAAATTCATCATCAAGATATTTAGACACTGCGATTTGGTCACCCAGTCCCTTTCTCCGGCGCGTTTTGAGGACGAGGTCCCTCGCAAGCGCCTGCCCAGACGCTGGTTCGAGAGGCCGCAGAGGGATGGAGCTGTCCGTAGGGTCGCCTAGATCCAATATGAGAGCCGAGAAAGACACGAAGGCAACAAAGACCTACCAGGAACGATAGCCCAATGATCAAAAATTTGCTGACAGAACGCCTGGCCTTGTGTAGCTGTCCGTAAGTCAGTTTCGAAGCCATTGGCGTCGATCACAGGGATCAAAGCCTTGACGGTATAAAGCGGCGATCCAGCTTTAGGGATATCTTGAGTGACATGGCCACGCCGTCGTGCAAGCACTGTGTATACGGCGGATATACAGTCAGCTGGTGCTTGTACCTCAACATAATACACCGGTTCCATTAGACGAGGAGTAGCCTGAGAGGCAGAACGTCAGAAACTTTGCGGAGTCCAAGGTCAAGATGCCAACACAGACCATCAGGAAAGACGAATAACAGACACGACGAGCAGTGGGCACGATCTGGCCACCGCCACGATAGATTGGTTCTTGGGCCAGTGAAGCATCAAGTATCCTAAATTTCACATTTCGGATCGCTGTAACCGCGGTTTAGAGATAGTGATACCAAAGAAAATTTATAGAGTAAGACCACGTACGCTCGTCGCAAAGGGGCCCCTCGCGTGCACCCCACTGGAAACCTTGTTTTATGTGCTCCTTAACAGTGCCTAACAGTTTTTTATCAAGTTGCGACGGGAGAGTATCATCCAACAAAACGTTGGGTCCATTTTCGTCTGGACCGAAGGCCCAGATCGATCTTGAAGCGAGCAAGTCCCATTGGAACCGCTCTTCGAAGTGTTTCCCCGCTCTTTTGCAGACATGCGCATGGTGACACGTCCGGATTCGATATCCTCAGCAATTCCACGTTCGAGAGGTTCCGCGATCATTGTAATTTTGTTTCTGGCCAATAATTATCGGGCATTAGTGTGGTCGATGGGAAAATACAAGTAAACACCAACTTCTTGTTCGGTGTTTCAGCATAGCATTTCAGCGCGCTGGTTTCTACAACTGTTTCGCAGAATTTGGTCACAGGATCTGACACCTTGATCTCGATTTCTGAGAACAACCTGCGTAGGTCGTGCATTACGCAGTCAAGGTAAAGTTCCCCTGTCCCCAGGATGACATGCTCGCCACTTTCTTCAACCTTGGTAGAAACGAGGGGATATGACTTGTTGATGGAACGCAAACCTGAGAGCATTTTGGGTAGTTCACTGGGTGAGATCGGCTCGACTGCGATCTTAAGGACGGATTGTGTGATGTGCGATATCGGCTTGAAGATATATGGTTCTGGAACATCAATATCTACCAGGGTGGCAGTTTTGGATATTGAGGCAGACACTCCTCCGAGAAGGACGAGGTTGCCTGCTGGTACCTCGGGGACAGGAATAAGATACCTATTCAGGAAACCATTCAATGACCTCTGTAAGGAATCGCAGGAATGGAATAAATCATACCTTGACTCGCTTATCCACACGTCCTCCACTTCAGCCTTGACCATATCCTCCTCGTCCTCTGGGGAGTACCCTTCACCAAGAACTTTCAGCTGCGAGCCTTTCTTTACGGTTCCGCTCATAACACGGCCGAAGGCACGGAAGTCCTGGGCATCTGGGGTATGATATAGCTTAGTGATGTGGACAACGACAGGACCATTCGGATCACAGGACTGCATGGCATCGGCCAAGTCAGTATTCATTGGACCCTTGTACGTTCGCTCAACCTGGAGGGAAGATTCAGTGGAACGACGGTTGGATAGAAGGATAGATTGACCTTGTCTTTGGCGCCACCTTCGGCGCTAGGCACCCATTGCAGGACCATATCTACAAGACCTGTCGCCTTACCAAAGAACTGATCCAAAACGGCTTTGAGGAGAGGTCGTACATCCATCTTGTACATGACGGGTTTCAATTGGATCCCGAGGTCACCGAGAGTTGCTGCTAGGGATTCCGTGTCCTCGCTTAGGACCTGTTAGGTAATGATTCAGCTCCCAACGCCACGCAGAATGGCGGCCAGACACTTGCCTGACTGTACAATTTATATAGAGGCTCAAGAACGAAATGGACAAACGAGCGCTTGTCCTCCGGATCTGCCTGCTTACGGGTGAACTTTCTCGACTTCGAGTCGAAGTAAATATCACCCCACAGCCGTAACGCGAACTCGTCTGTGTCAAATTTACCTGAAGACAGCAGGAGTCCATGAAGAATGCACGAATACAACAACGCGGGAGAATGCATACCAAAAGTCTCCGCGTACATATCTGCAAAACTCTTCAACGTGAAGCAGTATCCCATGTCCGTACTGGCGAAAGCAACATTGCCCCGCTCAGGACTAAGTCTCAGTTCAGGATTAGGATCAATCCCACTATAAACGAAGGGTTTTCACATCATGCGCTGAGTGCTATAAAAATTGTATCATGACTTACCTGATAAGTGAATTGACCTCCTCTATCGTTGCCTTGACCTTGTAGTACGCATCTGGGGGTGGAATCCGGAGTTCGAGAATAAGGCGATCGATTTTGTTGATAACCAGTGTAATAGGGACGTTCTGCACAAGGGCGTGTCTCACGATCGACTCCGTATTTGCCATGACCTGTCGAGAATGGAGTGAGTCTAACCACAGAAAATAGCACAACAGACCCACCCCTTCAACTACGTCCACTACGAGAATGATACCATCTACCAGACGGATCGCAGAAGCTACCTCGTCCACCAAGTTCACATGCCCTGGAGTATCTATCAAGTTGAACAAATGCGATTTCCCCCCTGAGGATTGCAAAACGAGACTCAAGGGAGAAGACTTGATTGATATTTCCCGAGACGTTGCCAATGGGTGAATATCCGTATATCGTAACTGAAAATAAGGGAGTGAAACCTTGTTACTGGGGTTCTGGACTAGGTACTCACGGATTTGTCCGAGTCCCAAGTCATCCGGTGGGTCTCAAATACAAGCATGTCGAGCAATGACGTCTTGCCGTGATGCAAATGCCCTGTAATGGCTACGTTCCGTACCATTGAAGGGAACTGCAACAAATTCAACAGAAATCTGACGCAGATGGCCGTGGTTAGGATTTTAAAAGGGGGAGGGGCATCGTTCGGTCCCGCACCCTTTATCGTAACGCGTCTCCGGTAGGTCTTTCTCTTGAATAGCCCATTTTCGAACTTTCACAGGTGCAATGATGGGTTCGGTCAAAGGTTGCGCATCCTCTTCCTGGACGAGAGTCTCAACATCTGGTCCATATACTTCTTCCGCAGTGGGATAGTACTTTTTATGTTCGTGCAATATGACGGCACTAGGTTTGGGACCCTCTGGCAAGCAGGCCATTAGAATACGGACATATTGTATTCCCAAAACCCGAACTTGCCGTCCAGCTCCATGAGAGCCATGCCATTGTCTACGGCCTCATGATTGTCCTGCTGGTAGCCTTCTAATGGCTGTGGGGGGGGCATGAATCTATCGCCTGAGTCATCCTGTTCGTCATCTGAATCAAGATCCGCGCCGATATAGTTTCCGAACTAGATATGCATGTACATTAGTTCATTATCGAAGAATTACGCTTGGAATCACTGACTTCATCGTAGTCTTCTAAAGAGCTATAGAAAAATTGGAACAAGTATGAGCTAACCGTGTTGAAAGAGGAGAAGAATACTGACGCCATTGAGAGGGGTGATGGGGATTAGGCCCGAGATCTGTGAGTCTCAAATACGCGTACCCCGTTCACAAGGTCGAGTTCAGCCACACCCAAGGAATTCGAGTGCCGGAAGAAGCCGAAGCCCTCTGGTTATGTTATTGTCAACATCGAGAGCATTCTTAGGTATTGTACATCCAGCTGGCCGGAGTATCCGGTGCTTCAAGGGGCCTCTTTCCAATGTGCCAATGCCCCGCAGTATGCCATTCTGATGCATATGAGATTGGCAGCCAGCTAAGGTATTCTTCATACATTGTCTTTAGACAACATGGCGACGGCCCAGGACTTCCTAATAGCCATTGGGCGTGGGTTGGATAAGCGGATTCCTGTAGAAAAATGGGTGGACTTGTTTCGAATGAAGCGAGACCATTTCAAGAAGCTCGGTGTAGGTGTAAGGGATCGAAGGTACGATATGGACAGTTTGATGATCTCTACTATCTGGAGTCTTATTTACTGTCCGAAGATACGTGATGTGGGCAATGGAGAAATATCGGTTTGGCGCAGAGCCAAGAGACTTTGCTCATGAAATTGCGCCCAAAAAGAAGTATAGAGGGTGCGTATTATTTTGGTTGGATCATTACATCGGTACCGATGTGGGTCGTAAAACTCAGGCGAGGACCCCGCATTCAAAATGGCAAGCGGATACGATAGCACCGTCATCTTTACCTCCGTCCCCGGCAAACTGTCTGTTTCCACACTGACACACCTCTGGTAATCTTGAGCTGGTGTTGTTTCCGATGTCGAATATTTTCGATTTCGATTTGATCTTCTATGGGAGGACTTATTCCTGGAGAAGCTCCTTAGTGATGGTTCTAAAGTGACGAAATTAAAACCAGAATCGATTGTTTGTACTGGTACTGCATAGCTGAGGCCACTATGCATATATCCAGCAGCTGATCTCAATGCACTAGTACAAAGTCTGGAATGAGGACTAGGGGAGGGTCCAGAGGCTCCGCGGAGCCTCTCGAGCCTTGCGTGATAATGTTTTAGATCACACCGCTATTTTAGTAGACCCATAATGTTTACGCGGCGAAATCCGTGCCGCATAGGTCGACGATGAAACTAACACTGCCCGCAGCGCTTTTAGCTCTACGCCAGCTTGTGTACGTTTTTGGTGTATACGCTGAGCATGCAAAGGCAGAGGAGCCTGCGAAAGACTATGCATTGCGACACGTAAGTTTACTCGCGTCTTCACCGATGTCAGAATATTTAAAAATGGCTACTTGGCGCATAGATGGCCACTGAGCATCATATGTGAGCGCATTGGGGATTGGGTTCATTCGTGACTGTGATTTCCTGACTAGAGTTACTATCGGTCTCACAAAGCGACGCGTTTGATTTGAAATCCTTCTTTGCTCTACACGATCTAGACTCAAATGGGGTCCTTGACGCTTCAGAAATAGAAGCCATCTACGGGGTACATCACACCGAGTCCCAGAAGAAATCTCCAGATGAGGCTGCACACGCTGCAAAGGCCCGAACAATTGTCCAGCAAGTGCTGGCAAAGATGGATACAAACCGAGATGGGGTCCTGTCGCCCGAAGAGTTCGACGCTGCTGGGTTTGAGGGATTGCCGGACTTTTCAAGTTTAGGAGCCGAAGGTCACCACTATGATCAAGAGAGCGAATTCTTCTTGCACCATGAAGGTGTGTCTATCACTGTTACCCCTAGTGTTGTGCTTACGGTGTCTGAGGACAACAGAGATATATCATAATACTCCCGAAACGCAGACCGACGAGTCGTATAATCATCCAGAAGACGTGTAAGTATCAGATCTCCGCGTAATTCGAGCACCCACCTCGGAGCTGAATGTTGCCTTGATCCCGTTAGTGAGCACTTCTCCAACCATGAGAAAATTGAACTTGAAGAAGAGAATAAAGAACGCGAGTTCCAAGGGCTACCACCGCTGTCCCCAGAAGAGGCAAAGGCTTTGCACGAACACCCACCCTCCGGTAATCCCGCAGTCCCTCCATCAAATCCGAAGTTCGTCAGGCCTAAAAAAGAGATAGACCCCAAGGAGAAGTTCTCGGGCGTAGTCAAGGAAGCCAAGGAGCAGGCCGAATGGGGTCAAGGCACAGACGGTTACAAACCACCAAAAACTCCTGCAGAAAAATTACGGCAAGACTTCCTATTATGCCTTGAAGCCATATATAGCTAACCATTGACTCTTCCCATGGGGATGTAACTTTAGGCGGAATGTCCCCTACAAGGTATCCCCTATCCCTTGGCCATAGCGATTAAACTCGGTGCTGAGCTTTGCGAATTCAACAGTACAAGTTCCGGCGAAATTGGGGCGATTTTTGAGCGTGGCCTAGCATTATATACTCTCTATCTCTGCTTTCTATCTACTTCTTATTGACTTACCGTTGACGGTAGTCCGGTATACACCATTAAGTTGCATCAAACGCGTAGCGGAATAAATTATGCGGAACATGTGCAATCGGGAAACGCAACGCGGGACAACCATCAACGCCCATCGAATATATCGTTCAGCAGTCCCAACTCTACTGCATCCCAGTCGATCAACCCACCCGCATACGTACTTTCGTATGCGAACAGGCTGACGCGTGAAAAGAAGGGTTGCAAATCCTGGATACTATCGATTGACTTTACTGAGCCTAGTAGTGGATGGCGCGATACAGGCTCTGCCTCGACCACTCTAGAGCGAGATGTGGCGGGGGGAGCCATGGCCTTGGAGTCGGTCGCGTTTCCTGGAGCATTATTTACACCAGGGCCATTCTTCTCGGCTTTCTGAGTATTGTTTATCAGAACCAAATAACATCAGCGTAAGCGTCCAGTGGAAAGAATGCGTATGGCTAACCCGAGTATCCGGAATGCCGCCAATGAACTGAGCTAACTGATCCATCAATGAGTCTGGTCTCCAGTCAGCGGAGCGATGCAGGGCGTCTACAGTATCTGTAATGAACATCCATTGATGCCTAGAACCAGGCACTCCGTTAAGCTTCAAGGCGCAGGATGGATATGCAAGATGCTCACACTTGGAATTCCTCAGTTTGCAGGACTATGAGAAGGTCGAGGAATTTGCAAGCAGAGAGAATCAGCAGTAGATCATCTGAACCATCTTGAGGTGGGGCAGCAAGCGTCTGCTCAAAGACACGGACCTGCGTGGGATCACACGAAAGCACGGACGAAGATTAGAATCATGACATAGAGTTTGAAGAAGACAAGGGTACCAGCTCGGTGAGAATCACTGGCCAGAAGCTACTCAGGTTGCGAGGTGATAATCGGCACAAAAGCACACGCATGCAAAGGTATACCTATCGTAAGGGAGAGTTTAAGGGCTCAACATCACAACTCTCTGAGAGTAATTTGTACCTCGCTGTGAACTATGGGAGCCACGACATTTGTGCGAAGGATATCAACCAACTTCTCTTGGATAATTGGCAGTTGGGTAAGGAAGTGGTTCTTTTCTCCAGTGAACAGGACGTATGACAGACGCCGTAGATTAAGCGATCGTAGAAGCATCTCTGTCTCCCTATTCGTGAAGATATTGGCAGAAGGAGTAGCCGTCATCCGACCTGGATGGTCCCAGAGATGAATAGTCAGAGAACATTCCCCAGTCAAAGCATGACAACCTACCAATAAGTTCAGTGAAATTCGTTCGATCTACGTCCATTAATGCCCTCACTAATGGCCGCCACTTCAAGCTCGCTGGGGGTGAGCAATTGAAAAACCGACTGTCGTTAAAGGCTTCAGCGATCACTGGCCGCCAAGCCTTAGTAGAGGCGGGAATTTTTGTCATTTCAGCCAACATGTCTAAAACGACATCGTCAACGTCAAGGCTCCTGCTGTACAATCATAAAGCAAGTTAGAATCGACGCGAACTGCTCGAATATCCCCCCATACATTGACCTAGCCTTCATGGCTGGGTTTATAATATAATAAACCATATTACTGCAAAGTGTGGTGACTTTGTCATTGTCGACTAGGAACCGGCGCAGGTTAGGAAGGCATTTCGTCGTGATATATTCGTTAATCTGGAGGGTGTTCAGTAACTTACATCTGGGAAAGAGGCATTTATCCTTACTTGGTCAATTATGTCCATCCCAGTGCCTCTGTCCGCTTGAGAGATTGAAATCCCCTGTTTTTCTTCGGTGCTCGCATCTACAGAATCTTGAGAAACAGTCGGTATCGAAATAAATCCAACACGGAGAGAAGAACCGATACCGGGTGTTGGTGATACTCGCCCACTAGAAGCTACAGCATCCTTCGTTGATCGGCGAATCCAATTTCCTTGGTCGAAGGATCGACCAGCGATTAGGATGCAAGAATCGGCAAGCTTGGTGTATGTTTCCTGGGTGCCGCACACAATGGTCATGTTCTATCAGGGTATCCAAAATGTACTGAGTCTCACTTGCAACTCTTTCCGCATCTTCCTGTCTTCCAATGCTGATGTCTGCGCGATTGTTTCTGACAAGACTGTCATACAACTGTTCAAGGATTGCATTAGAGCGCAGAATGATGTATGCATAGCAAAAGCGAGGACTCGCCGGAAAAGGGGGTATATTTGCTGCCGGTGAGCGTGAGGGCTGGCAGCGAGCTCCTTGGCGAGGATCGTAAAACGGGCCCACACTTGAACGGCTATCGGGCCCTCAAGTTGACCGAGGTAACTCTCCAAGAACGCGAAGATATTGGCGTCGGAGCTAAAGGGATGGGTTCAGAGGGCGTTCTGACTTCCGGGTCTAGCTACGTACAGATTTGGGTTCAACGCTGCCTTTTTGCCTCGGTCCAGCGAAGGCATTATACGTGCAGTAATCGCTTCGCAGAGGATCTGTACAACAATTTGAGCATTGGAAGCCAGTGCGTCGATGACATCAATTGTGCTGGATCCCGATTTTGTTAGTGGCTATTGTAGGATGCAATTAGCAACGAAGTGAACACAAGAACCGAGCCGGCCCGAGCACTCACCAACGTGAATGAGCACATTACTAAGGACTCAATGACCTCATGGCCCTGGGCTTTGAATAAATGCTCCAGGATCTTCAAACATCGAGTCCGAACACGACTGGTCACCAATGATATGGCGTCCATGATCGTCGAAGAGCCTGCGTCCGACAACTCCGACATAACAATCCACATCGTATGCAGTACCCGGACAGCTTCATAAAGAGCTCGATACCCCGATGATCGAGACTGTTTGAACTAAATCGGTCAGGAGCAAACAAGTCAGAGAAACAGACTCACCGTAAGTGGCTCTTCATGGAGGGTGGAAGAGCTAGAACTGTCCACACCAAATACATAACCCAGGATCCCACTCGGGGCATCGCTTGCACCTCTCTCCAAGGGCCCTGCCTCTTCTTCGGTTGGAGAGGATTCATCTGTCTTCGAGATACTCAATAAGACCAGTCTTTCGAGTGCATTAAGTAGCAATATAATCTCGGCATCAGTAGCAAAAGAAGCCATGCTCGTCTTCCCTTTCCCATTATGCGCAACGACTGATTGGAGATCAGAGAGACATTTATACAATTGCTTGCAGAGGCATTCGCACAAGGGGGGTATCGCATGCGATAGGGACTGGAACTGGGCGACAGACATTAATACGAAGTCAACCCAGTGTTGAAGCACAGGCCGATTCGTGGGCGCCGACAAGCCATCGATCAACGTCTGGACCAAGAGAGGGTTTCCGTGATAAGGTGAAGCCCCTGGATCCGTACTCTTCTCCTTTTCTGATCCGCGGGGGACTTTCCGTTCCAGCTGAATCATGGAGGTAGATGCGAAGATGACAGAATGGAGGACATGGAGCAATTTATTTTGGAGGTCGAGGTGGTGGGTATGCACTGCTGCAAATAATCGGCTAATGATGGCAGCTTCAATGGTTTCCAGCGTGGCTGCATCCACCTCTCCACGTGCGACAATGACTTGCAGCAACTCGATAACAGTGGCTTGGATGCGGAGGTTATATACGGCCATCACCATGTGCAGCGTGGGGTGGGGCTCTGATTGCAAAAACCTAAATATAGTGCGTCACATTAGAGGCGACCGGAAACCGATGTCAGAACCTACGATAGCAGTACGTCAATCAACGCATCCATGTAGCTGGACGTAGCATGTGCTACGTTAGCTGGCGAAAGAATGTGAGATCCACATAGACAGGAAGAAGTGTGGGGAAAAGCTAACCTGCTTCGGCGGTAGCACAAAGCTCTGGGTGTAAGCTCCGTTTCAGTTGTGCCCCCCGGGCGGTTTTGACGAATCCCTGGCCCCCAAATCGAATGATAGCCAATAGATTTTCGAGGACATAGTGAACTTGGTGCTGGTCAAAGGGCCGCTGGTATAAGAAACCCCGACACTGCGGCCGTGATACGTGGACGTATGCGAGGTCCGAATGATGCCAGAAGTGACAAGATCGTAGAGAATTGGATCAAGAACCCTATGCAAGTCATTAACAAAGCAAGTACACGCACAAAGCGGATCCGTATCAGGGCATACCGAATATAAGACTTGAGAGAGCTTCGCATCCAAGTTTCCCCAATTCGCCGGAGACCTGGATTATCGCTTCGTAATGATTCAAGAACGACCAACATTGGTATTCTTAGCCGAGATCCCGGAAGCATAGAATCATCTTGACAATGTACCCATCAGTCTCGCAAAGAACAAGGGGAGCTGAGACAGCGATAAAGACTGACCTGTCAGACGCCATAAGACTCCAAAAGCTTCGATCGCTTCATAGCTGTATTTGGCCTCGGGCGCTGTCAGGCTCCTAGCAATTATAGATTCTACGTGATGGTGATTTGCCTCGCCCTCAATTGCCCAGATCCAGTGTACAGCCCGCACATGGTACGCAGTGTAATCGGGTCCAAGGAATCGGAGGAGCTATAGATTAACGTCAATAAGGTTCGGGCTGAGAAATAAGGAATACTGACGTGATTAAATATTCGCGAGATTACTATTCGATTATCGATATCTAGTCGGGGTTGTACACATGGAGACTCAGAGAGCGTAAGGAAAAGCTGAACCATTTCATCGACCACTTCGAACGGAGTAGTCGAAACAAAGCAGGCCAGCATGGATGAAAGCCAAGGCGAAGGATTCCATACGGTCGAGATGCCTTTAGGCGGTTGAGATTTCACCCGACGAACCAAGGCGGTCAATAGTGACATGATACCAAGAAGGCATTCTCTTGTTCGCTCAAGATCGCAATCACCACTTGAGATCCTCGTCGCACAACTCGCACTCAAGTCAATGAAGGCAGAAAAAGTGAAGGAAAATGGGGATATTTTGGCTACTGCACCGTCGGCACTCGTAGAGGCTCCATCTGGAACACCAAGGAGACCATAAAGCCGAGCAGTCTGAGCATAGAGATCCGATGATACTCGATCCTGTCCCTCAAGCGGTTCCCATTGTATGAGTGCATCGGTAGGTATGAGCGACAGGGCCTTGTTTAGTAGGCCTAGAGTCTCGTGAATCTTTGAAAGTTCCATATGCCTTTCGTCGCTCTTTATGGACCGCTGGATAGAAAGTACATTAAACTTGGGACAATAGGGTTGCATATGAGAAACCTACCTGAATAGCGTCTACAATCGACATTAGAAAGAGGGGAATATGAATCCGCTGCGCCTCTTCATCATGATTTCTGAAAGAAGTAAGGACAAGCCGTACGGTATCCAAGACCTGTTCCCATACAGGAATGGCTGTCAAGGGCGAGGTTGGCCTCGCATGAAATTTCAGAATGCTTGCCTCACTGGAACCCGTGTCGGCAGAAAGGTTAGACCTCAGGGAGAGTGTAAGCTGTCCCCAAACGATTTGGAGATCCACGCGTTCGTAGACGTTGTTCGCCGCAGCGATCATCTAGAAGAACAAATAATTGAACAACTACATGAGCCTGACCCGCAAGGCGCTAGTTGGTTGATCACGAACTTCGGCCTCCAAAGCATCGTCAATCTGCCCCTGTCCCAATCTTGGGTGGTGGACGGCCTTCAGAGCGTCCAGGATTAAAATCTCGGTCAAAGGGGATCCAATTTCCCATTTATCAAGGAACGAAATGAAAATTTTGTACGGTCGCGCCCCACCAGATTCAGCTATCGGGGCCATCATCTCCCCCTAACGATAAAATAGAAAACGATGAGCAGATACACCATAAAAAAATCCAAGGTTCTAACCTACCCGAAGTGTGGACGAAAGGAGTTCCAGAGAATGAGCGCGAAGGTATGCAATCTGGGTTTCGCTGCTCTCATCTTTAGACCCAACCAGCCATGCGTATAGTCGTCGATTCAAGGTGAGATCCCGTCGTAGCACGACGCTCATGGATGCTTTGACAAGAATTTTTTGGTCTTCCGGATGGGCTCTGCAGCCAGGCATGATTAGCATCCAAAGCCACAAGGAGATAACGACGAGCGGACTTTTTGAATGCAGGACTTTCCATCCGCAATGATTGATCTAACAAATCCAAGACGCCCCTCTTGACCAGTAAATGTTCATCTTCAAGAGCACTGGCTAGTGCTCGAATCATCAAGCCAATATCTCGCCCAATGATACTGGAATCTAGGCAAATTCACGAACGTCGTAAGGTCTTAACGAAAACATCTCTAAGTAACATACCATCATCACCAATTAACGCGGGAAGCCGCCGGGACAAGTAATTGAGAGCAGGACCTCTGGCAGAAGGCGTTGTTAATAGGATGAGCCATATGGTCTGAAAGAAGAAGGCAGGAGACACGGTTTCCGACAGTTTGTCAAGGAGGCTGAGGACCTGAGATGCACCAGCATCAGTTGACGGATAATTGTTGAAGCTACTAAGCATGCCTTATCGAAAAACTCGCCGGTTTCTTCTTCAAGTCCCGGCAGGAGCGCAACGATAAAGGCTTTCATGACTGGTCTTAACCCTTCGTTCAGGGGGAGATAGTGTATGCTATACAGGTTAAGAAGGGTAGGCTGTAGTGGGCGAGCGTGTCAGTTGCGAATTGCTGGTGGACGAGGGAGGATGCAAACCTTAACTGACGTCGCTGCATATTCAAAGAAGGGGAAAAGACCAGATGACCATAATGGAAGGTCACGTTTGAGACCACCGGGCTAGTTTGGAATCCCGCTTGGATAAGCCAGCAATCTCATAGGTACACGATAGACATACGCCCAGAACGGCCAGAACATGAGCATAAACATCCAAAGCTCGCTGATGGACGCCAGTCGGCAGTGCAGGATTCAAGCATTGGGCCAGACGCTTAGCTACTATAAGTTTCCGGGGTATTTCCTTGAATTGCATGTATGATTGAAACGTCTACGAAGAGGGGAAAAGTAAAAGGTCACCATGTACATGGCTGGGAAATAATGAACAGACCTTGAGCAGCTTTGTTAGGAATGATATAAAATCTGCCCATTCGTTCACGTTGTCGAAGGTCGTTAGGCATTTCTCGACCGCCAGCGCGTACTTCCTATACTTCGGGTCATTTGAGGCTACAGCACTGCACTCATGAGTCCCAGAACCACACCACATCATGCATAAGACAGACTAATATCATTGGATCTGGATGACAGTGCGGCATCGCCATTTCTGTTTGTGGCCATGATGGCCAGACGCAATTCAGTCGTAAGATGTGAGTTTGGATTCGGACTTTGCCGAACGTCGCATGTAATCTTGCACGCAATGCATCGGCGCCAGCATCGGGAGCCCTTGCATCACCATACACGGGATGAACTCCGCTCAGCTCACCATCTTCATTTAACCCCAATTTTTTCCTTCTAGCCATAGCCTCACGCCTCACGCCTTTAAGGTTCATCAGCGTCCACGCGTTACTGATAATTAAGACTATGACCACGAGCCCGAGCAGCGTCGGACGAGAACTGGTCTCGAAGAGCTCGACCAAGATCTCAATGGCTCCACGCGCACTCTGACTTCCGACGTTCCATGCCCCGTGAATGTGTCCAAGGCAGCATAGTCTCGTGACCAGACCTCAACTACTCTGGCAGAATGAGGCGGGCACGAAGCCTCCGCTCTAGTGTTGCCGCGACTCGACTTGGCTCGACTTGGACTGACTTTCGGGCGACTCCGTGCGACTGCCGAAGGACTTGGCTTATCGCCGAAGCCAAGCCAAATTTAGGACTGGACTTGGACTTCAAGTCGACTTGAGCCACGACTCGCCTATGTATGTAATGAACCTTGACTAATCAGCCTAAATTAAGTTGTCTGCCTCAGTAAGCCAGTTATGGTGTTCAGAATATCTTGAAGCATCATGTTTGTTGTCCAGATCAACCATCATTGGTCAGAAATGATAAAAAAAATTTCACTCCTTTGAGTGACCTGATTGGTACATCCCAAGAAATTATATGTGTGCTGCTCCTACCGCAAACAGGTAATCACATGAAAAATTCAGAATAGTCAAATCACAAACAGGCCTACCAGCAAGTACATACTAGTACATGTGGGTTTCTGGGGTCTAGAATTAGTTACCACCAATGTCAGGATCATATAGACCCTCAATTCTCTGTACCATCCTAGTCCCTATGCAGTATCTAATTCTTCTCTTTGTATCAAATACATAATACCAAGTCTTGGCTTGAGTCGACTTCAAGCTCAAGCCAAGTCGCTGGAAGTCGAGTCGAGTCTTTTGCTTAGTAAGCAAACGACTTGGCTCGACTCGGCTCAAAACTTGGACTCAAGCCGGCTCAAGCCCGAGTCTTTGGCAACACTAACTCAGTGTGACGTGACATATCGCTGGCAAATTACATGAAGCTGCCCCACTTTTGGGTCGTATACAGCCAAAGGCACCCTCAAAACTGCCTGGATATCCGTGGGGACACCAACGGCCAGCTGGACAGTGTGCTTTCTTCTCGTGCTATGTGGAAACTTGCATGGCGGGGTCAGCTTGGATGCGTGCTCAGCTGTAAATGAGTAGTACGCACCACCTCGAGCCATAATTGACCGGAGGACTTCTCGTCCGAGAGGCGAATCCCATACAGGGTCGGTCAACTCCGGAAGGGGCTCATCTGCTTCATAAAGCCCCACATCATCTTGTAGGCGCTCCACATCTCCCAAGGTAAATGTCTGGGCCCCAGGGGGAGGTGAAGCAAGGTACATGTGAATACAAAGCTGAAAATGAAGCCTGAGACAAGTATCATAGGGCATTGCCTGGGACTCGGGGATCTTAAGACTGCCAGCTTTCGTGATATCGAACTCCGGTGAGGGTTTGGAAAACTGAATAATCCGGTAATCATCCTATGAGTTGGTTTCAGAGTCAGCGCCCAGGAAAAATTCGGACATCCTTCGTACATCAGCATCAATTCCAAATGCATATTGATCGAACTGAGGGCGAAGGGAGGAGGCCATTGTCAGGTAATTTTGAGGCGTATCGAGGTCCGCGGGAAGTTGTTCATATGGTCCGACAAACTGCAACCCCAGGCCGGACATAGCAACATACTTCAATGATCTTCAATGATCATGAATCCCGGGACACTCACAATTATCAATCTTTTTTCCTCAATCCTGTTTTGAATGATGGGAACGACGGTTTTGTTCTCGTCGCCAAGTGTCGCTCCGGTGATATTGCAGAAGGAATTTCCAGGAACTGACGCCGGAACTGCCGTAATGCTCCTCTGTGGATGGTAGATGACCTCCAATCGATATCGAGAGATGTCACGGAATGAGGGAACCACCTACTGGGAAAGCCAGCAGTGCCTCAGAATCCAATAGGTCAGCGGAGACTCGAGGGGCGTATCCCGTCCCTAGGATCCAAACAATCAGCTGGAAGACGGGGCTGAAGCGGAAGACTGGAAGGACCCAACCATCGAGAAGAATAATGTAGGCTCCAGGCGAGAGGTGGTCTGTTGAATCCCTCTCGATGGGTTCCTTCGCAGTAGATTCGATAGCAACAGAAAAAGGCTCAGGTCCCGGCTTGATGTTGCACGGATATAGAGACCATTTATCTTCGGTTTCAACTCCGAGGAAACCGCACATCCATCTGTAGAAGGCCTTCACTCTTACAGTCCTCTTTTCTGGCGATGTTGGGATATGACATCCTTACGAAACGCAGTAGTTTATGAGCAGACGGGTAAAGACAATTGAACGAGAGCAAGAACCTGCCACAAGTATGGGCTCTCCACCATAGGCGAACACAAAAGCATTGTTGTAGCCATTGGGATCAAAGATATCGTAGAACTGCATGGAACAAGTGTAGTAAACCTAACAACACCCCTCAGCGCAAGAGTAGGTAGGTCATGTGGCTCGAAATAAATTTGGATTTCCTCATACATAATATTTTAAATCTAACTGGATCTCTAAGTTCACAGCATGAAGTCAACTTTATGTGAGGCAGACCCTCTGGGGTGGTGTGTTTTGTTTATAATTATTTATTGATAATTACAATTATAATATTCTACATATCCTCCCCTTCACCCAGGGTCATGCATTTTGGGTTGGGAGAGAGGGGTTGGTTGGGGTTGGTTTGGGCTGTGGGTTCAGAAGAATACCTATGAAATACCTATAATAAATAATAAGTTAGTGTTGGAAATCAAGAGTCACATGTACAGCTTCAGGCTGATCAGCCAATTATCCATGTCTAATTAGATATCATTAGCCTTGCATTTATCTAGTCTAATAAGATACATTTCCATGGGGGCCCCTAGGGACCCCTCATGTATGATTATCATCCATGCCCATATGCTGAGGGGCCCCCACTCTTGATGTAGGGGCCCCAGGGGCCCCACAGCCATGTTTAAGGCCTAGAAATGGCCTCGGACCCTACTCTGAAGGGGCCCCTGCATGTGCAGCAGGGGCCCCTGTGTGCATGGCAGGGGCCCCCATGTGTACAGCAGGGGCCCCTGTGCATATGGTCTGAGTCTCTAAGAGTAGAGTCCCCTTACTTCTTAGAGTTCAATATAGGGATGGACAAACTAGATATTGATATAGTAGTACACATAGTAAAAAGATATCTAGAGTCAAGGAATCACTCATCCTCACTGTCAGTGCCATTAGACTGACTACCTTCATCACATGAGAGTCCCTGCTGATGGGTATAGTCAGCAGCAGCAAGGATTGCACTATCAGCAAGCACAAGTGGAGGTTCAAGTTCAAAATCCTCCTCATCATCCAAGCTGTCCACTTCAAAAACCAGGGAGACACCACCTGATTGTGAATTTGTGTGCCTTTGGGAACCCCTCAACTCGCCAGGCAGAGCCACATTCAAAGCATCAATAGCCTGACCCCACCTCTTCCCCAAATCACAGAGGGTTTGAATGTGTTCTCGAAGGAAGAACTTAAGATCATCATCTGGAATAATTTATACACAATTAGGGCCTCAGAAAGCTGGGAGGAGAACCATACAAACACACCTTGACATGCATTTGAAGCTGCCATCAATGCAGCAGATTCATCTTCAAACCATTGCTGCAGCAAGTAGCTTTCTCGGTCACATAGATAAAGCTCGTCGTGACAATTTACCACCTCTTGCATGAGCCGGATGCCATTTCAGACATCCTCATCCCCAAGCCAAGGGGGAACAGTTCCATCAAACTCATCATTGGTGAGTCCAATATCCTGCCAGATATCATTGTTGACATCAAGGCCAAAAAGACCCTTCATATCGATAGGTGGAGGTATTATTGCATTCTTTGAGATCCCACCCCAACCACGAAGCTTCATCATATTAAGTCGCCATTTGTTATAGTCTGCAACAAGACTCTTGACGGAGCGATAGCGTCTCTTCAATGCTTTTGTTGTATGCTCCATAGTGTTATGGTCTAGGAGTATGAAGCAAGGTTGCTCATGAGTTTCGGAAAGCCTTCATTCGAAAGGAAATGATGTACCTACTGCCTTACTCCTGAAAGCTCCTGTGAGATTACGAATCTCAAAGTTCTTCTCACATGCTTTCGCAATAATACAGGCTTTAAGAGCCTGCATATTAAGCTGGTGTTCAAACCAAGCATGGCCCCTCATCTTCTCGAGCTTCTCGTACAATATTGGATCACCAAGTTGAAGGACAGCTGTCAAGTCATTATCTTGCTTTGATAGACGCGAGACAATCTTCTCTTGTTCAGCAATCGAAGTCATGATCTCTGCAACTTCATTCTGGCTTGCAATGCTGTCTGAGAGAGGCACCAACATAAGTTGTTTCTGGAGGACCTTGACGAGATCTTGAGCAGCATTCAGACACTGACAGACGGCAAGGATCTTCTCCACAGCATGAAAACCTTTCTTCTTAGACTGTTGCTCTAAAGGCCGGCTTTGATAGGCTTGCTGGGCTTCAAATTGAGCTTGCAAGTACTCGTTGGTGTATTGGATCTTGTCCCTCTTTGCTTCAGCAAGTGCAAGTCAGGCTTTTGTTGCCCTCATGTGCTTTTCCAGCCAAACACCAGCCTGGCATAACTTCAGATGGTCCTGATGTTCAATCTGGAGGTCCAGGAGGAACAATTGATGATGGAAGCCGGTGACATGGAGATTTGGGATAAGGCTTCGAAGATCACTCCAAAGATGTTCACAGCCCTCTCCATCAGTGAGACCCCAGATGTTGCCTTTCCGGGGATGATACCACAACTGACAGACCCACTGATGGCCATATGCATGGAAGACACTGATTCCAAATACGATTGGTGGCATCCATTGTGGCAAGAGGTTCCACTTCAGGGTGCTTCAGTGAATTTGACAGCTGACATCGTAGAGAATGCCAACTTGCCAGTGTACAGGCAACTGTGCCATGACAAAATCAATTATTGCCAGTGCATAGAACTGTTGCTCCCTGGGCGTCCACATATTGCTCCAGACAATGACTCAATCATGGCGACAAACACCTGCCATCATGCCAGTGTCTGAGAAGTGCTGTCTGGGGGTCTTCACTCTCTCCCCATCAGCAGCAATAAAAGACTTGCCACAGTTGTCAAGGTACGAGTTCGGCATGCACAGCCCTGGCTCAACACAATCGCCCTCACCATCAGCAACATCAACCACATACTCCCCCTGCTTAGATGCGTGTTTAGTATGACATTCATGCCCCTTAACAGGCTGGGCTGCCTCAACCCTTGCTTTCCAAGCTTCCAAGAAGCTCCGGGGCAGCTCATGAGTTCCTGGTGGGACAATTCGAGGATCCTGGGTGCCAGGTTGCTTTTTTTGGCCAGGATGGCAGTCATAGTCCTTGTTTTGTCTAAGGGCAAAGCATGCATCAAGACACAGGAAGAACTCGGGGTTACAATACAACAAGATTCACTATATCAGCATCACGACATGACAAGAGTGTGAATAGAATGTGTACTACTCACAGTTTGCTCTCCCTGACTTTGTTAACTCCACCAAAGCACAGTGGGCAACGAGAGTGAAGGTAATCAGATGGACTAATGGGGGGATCGGGCCCTGGGTGTGGGAGTGTGGTTTGCGATGGCATGGTCGGCCTGTTTACATCCCCCTTGGCATGACCATTCATTGTGCGGGTGGTGGGTTCACTAACAAGGCAACCATTGCTACTAAGGGCACTGATGTACAACCAAGCCATTATGGGCATGGATTCATCAACCTTCGGCAGTATGATTGCATCTGGATCAATATTGTCTCGATCAATGGGATCCCAAGATAATATTTCATGGCGAGCAATGATGATTTGCTTGTCCACTTCAGCATTCACAACGCGCACTAAGATTTGGAATTGCCCCAATGCAGATGTGAATCGCTGGCAGAGTGAATCTTGTGCTTCAAATACATGGCCCTGTCTTGCCAAGAATGTAGTGAGGGCATCAGACCATGCAGTCTCGTTGGGAGCCAGATGCAAGAACAGTGTCGATACAAACTCCAGCATCTCGAGGCTGACTGCCAAAGCTGGATATACTGGCGAGCAGGGAAATAAACCCCGCTGCACCAGTTGCAGAGGTGCAGGAGCACATGGGCATATTTGTAGCTTTATGTACTCAAGGTCTAATGAGAAATGATCAGACTTTAGGTCCAACACAGAATGAAAGGAATCCTTATGATCCATATATACAGCAGTCACTTGTTTTAATACTCCACGACAGCTGCAAGAGCATTTGATAGGAGGAGGATCTGTACAATACTGTCCTTGCTGCGACAGGCATATGTATGCCATGTATGGATGAACCAACACTGGTATAACATCACAATCCCACCGCTGTGCAGCAGCACTGCGCTGATGTGCATGGCAGGACAGCTTGTTCTCAACTGAGAAGTTATCCAAACATGTCGCATAGTTAGGATAATGTACGACAAAGCGCTGCTCAGTTGCCATCAGTGAAGGTGCTCTGGATGGTTCATTGCCACCCGATCCCAATTCATCTTCAAATCCATCAGAAGAAAATAGAGATGGATGGGTACCATGGGAAGGTTGTGAAGGTTCAGAAATCCAGACTTTCCGATGGTAGCATGGCTTGGTGATACTTGCTCATGGTGCTGCTGGCTGATTTACTGGTACAGTAGCTATGAAGGTGCCAGTTCCACCATGGAATTTCCAAGCTGTCGCTGCACTTGTAATGGGTTTTGTGCTGGCTTGAGAGAGCATTGCAGTTGGAAGTTGACTGGGGTTGGCAGTGTTGATGGCGGTCATCGGTTTCTTCAAAACCTTACAACTACTAGTCTCCTTGGCAATCACAGCCTGGAAGGTTTTCAGGCCCTTCTCGAGCATACTGGAGTATGTGTCGGAAGGGGCTGATGAAGAGGGATGAGGATTTGATGCACTGGGGCTTCGTCTACACTTCCGTGAGCCTTGGAAGTCATTTTGTTGTCCACCTGGAGCATCGCCCATATGCTTGGGGGACATAGGCAGGATCACTTAATTATGGGACTTGCAGACTAGGAAGAATGCTCGTCCACAAAGTTTGTGATAGAGGCAAGATATTTTGGAAATCGAGAGGTGAGGACATGAAAAGCGGAAAACGTGAGGTGGAAACATAAGAGGTGGGAACACAAGAGATGGGAACACTGTAGAAGGGCTTTAGATGTTGAGCTCGAATGTTGAAGAACCAAACACACCTGATATGTGGAAGTTGGTGTCAAAGAGAAAGCCAGGATGCAACAGGAAATCGCGAGAATTGCGATAGAGGTGAGATATTTGGGAAATCAAGAGGTGAGGACACGGAAAGTGGGAAATGCGAGGTGGGAACACAAGAGGTGGGGACACGAGGGACAGGAACACTGTGGAAGGGCTTTAGATGTCAAGCTTGAATGTTGAAGAACCAAATGCACCTGATATGTGGAAGTCGGTGTCAAAGAGAAAGCCAGGATGCAACAGGAAATCGTGAGAAAGAGCAAGTCGCTTGAACCTGGGGCCTACAGACAAACTGAATGTTGGCCCACAGACTCTGCAAAAAACTCAAATTGAGGAATGAAGCACATTGACGAGACACTGGCACGTGTGGTAACAGGAATACAGACCACTCAAATCTGGGGCACACAGACAGCAGAATGGATGCCCACAGATTTCATGAGGTGTTCAATAGCATAGTGAGATTTGCATCCAGATCATAACAGTGACCACTATCAGTGATATGATTCAAGTGTGGCTCCAGATCAGAAGCCTCGATATTCAGGAACCAATCCTTGTTGCCACCAGCAAGCAGTAAGTCAAGACATCAGATGCAGTCAATCAACATTGTTGACATTGGAATGATCCATCCCGATAAGGAAATCTCCTGGAAAGATCCGGAAGCCCCTATGTCCGTCTAGCACGTCAATGCTAATACAGTGTAGTTGACCAAGACTCATATATTCTAGTATATTAGATTGTGTATATATGGCAAGAAATATCTCGCGGAATACAAGTAGTTTCTACCTAAAAGACTATAACTCTTAACAGGATGAACATGACAACAGGCTTGGAGGAGGAAAATTCCACAATTGACAAATACGCAGGCTTAGCCATGGCAATCATCAGTGATGGGAAGTGCAGGATGCCGAAACTTTGCAAATGAACCTCGAGAGGAAGTGGGCGGGCGCTGCATTGGGTTTGTCATAAGGACACCTTGGACCACCGTATATCAGGACCTTCTTAGGTACCAAATCCCAGGCACTTTTTGGTACCTAGGGAGGCCCTCCCGACATGGGGCCCAATTGGGCCAAATACCCCATATCAGCCAGACCAAGTTGGGCCCCAATGGGGCCCCAGTCTCTGAACTTCATGCCTGCAACATGCACCAACCTATACATATACTTATGGCAAGGGTAGACTTATAGCATTAAGAAGTTACTATAGGCAAGTTAGTGAGAAACATGAGACTAAGTTAAAGGTGCATAAGGGCATCAACCTGAGAGGAGCATGACACTAAGTCAACACTGTTGAAATGATGTAGATAATCCAAGGCTGTCAAGTCCCCAGGTAACATCCATAGAATTATGTGCAACCCCATTCTCATAGTTGAGACCATCCGACATGGTACTGGGACCTCCAAAATCATGCATGCCAATCTCCGCATGTCCTTGTTGGTGCCCCATTGAAAACCCAAATAGGTCATCAGGTTGTGCAGTTCCAGGATAATCACCGTGTTGTAGGGTAGAAGTCTGACGGAGTGGAATCATGTTGGCATTGCGGTCCATGGTTCCATTCATGGATCCAGGATATGCATTGAAGGTATTATCAAACGAGGCGGGATCGAAATATGACAAGTCCACTCCTCTCCAGTCTGTCCTTGGGAGGTCAATCAGTGGAGGCGGAGGGGCTGAGGTGACACCAGAGACAGAGGGAGAGGCTTGTGAGTTGGAAAAACAAGGCCGGTGTGGAAGATAAAAACATCCAGTATCAGAAAATGTGAATATCCATTGATCCCAGCCATTGGAATGATCATGTGACCTATTATGAAATCAATTATGGCTATGCACAGAAATCGAATTCGTTCTATAACTCCGTCAGTTTTGATCGGAGAGGTACGCCCATATAACTCTCGGAAAGCCACGATTCATACCTTTTGAATGGTACCAAACACAAGTCGAACGGACCAGAAATGCACTCTCCAGACCAATATTACTGTCAAAATCCAGGATTTTCAGTAAAAAATGAATTTCTCCGTCAGTTTGCATTAAATCCTCTCGGAACAACCGCGCCTGGAAAGATATAAAAAATCCGCATCCAACGGTACTGAGCACGCGAAGAACAGATCAAAACTGAACTCTACAGAACGATATTACTATCAGAATAAACACCCATCAGTAAAAAACGAATTTCTCTGTCAGTTTACACCGGATCTGCTCGGAACCACCGCGCCCAGAAAGCTGTTAAAAATCCGCATCTAATGATATCAAGAACGTCTATTACAGATGTAAACTGTTGTTTCTGCATCAAATCCCATCCCATGCACTTGTCCCCATTATCAACCAGCAACAAAAACATCTTAACCACTGGACTACAAACAAATTAATCTCCAAGAACTCGGAAATATCCTTTGATTTCATCTCCCATTGCCACAAATAACTTCTAGAACCTCACAGATAAGAAAGATAACACTCCCATGACTACCCTTTTGTTCTGTTTATGAATGACTCACCCTCCTTGCAACCACTTTATGAAAGATAACACCTTCTTAGCAACCCTTTTGTTCTGTTCATGAATGACTCACCTATCTTGCAACCACTTTATGAATGACTCACCCTCCTTGACAACCCTATTGTTCTCACATATGACTCACCTAGGAGTGAGTCATATTCTTTAAACACAGCCACCTTCAGAAAGGTATAAAAGCTGGTAGATTTTCCTGTATCCCCCCATCATCTTCTCACTACTGGAATATACTACTGTCTACAAATCTGCTTGCATCTTAAGAGAGTACTGATCTAAAGCCATCTGGAGCTAAGTCATATACAAGGTTGTTAAGACTAAGTCACTGGAAGCCCTCTAAGCGAAATACTGAGCCAAGGATAGTTGCAGGACCTAAGGTTAGATTTGCTGGACATCCAAGGAAAGGTGAGTAAAAACAAAGTTAAGTCAGAAGAAGAAAGAAACACATTGACATACTAAATCAAGCTTAAACTAGTCTGAGT
>MU129069.1:0-30467 GCA_014904985.1 Hydnum rufescens UP504
GCCCGCATTGAGGAACTCAACACTCTCTCTGTCATGCTCTCCATGGCACCATCAGAGATCAATGATGATGATTTGACAAATCTCTGGGCTGCCTTGAACACCCTAAAGCAGAGAGTACAAGTACGTGGGCTGATGACCACCCCAACCTCTCCTGCTGATGTCCTAGTCCTAGGAAACTGGAAAAAGAGCAGTGGCTAAAGGCAACCCAGCTGCCACTATTCTAGAACGATGGGGGGATCCACCTCTGAGAATCACCTTGGATGATGAAGTAGGTAACCAGGATGACCATAGTCTAGGTGAAGAACCTGTGGTCATCTCCAAGGAGGCAAGTTCCACTCCTAGAATCCTGGAACATGAATAATAGTGCTCATAGATGGTACAGACCCAGTTACAGCCTGACCACATTGTTGGTGCCAAAGATCAGCCACCTTTGACTATTCATGAATTGATAAAGAGTGTCAAGGAGAAAGGAGAGATCATAGTGGACTTCTGCAATGGTCTACAGAGCTGTATATGTGGACTTGCTGCATCAAATCTGGAGGATTGGGTGAGAAGTCAATTCTGCTATGGCCTTTGCCTGGCTTGGACCTTGGGTCTAACCAATAATGAATAGGAAGTTGTCCAATCTACAGAATATGATCCAATAGAAGAACTGTGCTCAGAGCCAGTGGTCACCATAAAAGACTGGGAGTCATATGCCATTATGGAAAAGGTAACAGAACCCCAGCTGCCCAACATATCCTCATTGATGATCACATCACAGGTAGTACGGAACATCCACAAGCCCCAGCAGATCCAAGTTCTTGCCAAAGAGGCTGTCTCTCGACTGCTCCACATCCGACTTGGTCTTGAATGGACCCGAGCTTACAAACACAAAGGGGGGGCTTCTCCTGCACGAAAGGCTCTCATGGAGGCAGTGGGAGTGGGGGGGGTTGACAAATCAAACCTGAAACAGTGGAGTACAGAGCATCGAGACAGTATCACAGCCTCTAATGAGATGTGGGCATGTTACATCATGGTAAGAATGCTCCAATCTCACTATAATATTCTGAACTGTATGCTCACCCCATGGTCTCACACATTTCAGTGGGGTCTAATCATCTGCATTCACCCTGGCTTCCGCTGGGAATACTTCAAGAATAAACGAACACTGAAGAGGGGTCGCACGATTCAGACTGAAGTATGGGATAAACTCTCAGTTGCAAAATGGGAAGTAACACCTGAGGCCAAGGAAAACACAAAAAATGGGGTCTTGAACCTGATTAAAGCGGGGCTTGGTGATGATGTTTATGGATGGGCTCTAGTAACAATCACACTGATGGAAGAAGCAGCAAAAAAAGTCACTAGCATCAAAAACTTGTAATCAACTTGTAGTTATACACATAAGACAACAAGTCAGAACAATATTGCCTGTACAGCAAGATGTAACTAGCAATACTTCTGAGTGTTAACACCATGTATGACAACTGCTGAATCAACATACCAAATAGAACATTTTGATAGGGTAAACTCTATTTCACACTGGGTCCTGAGCCACTGGCATGGTTTGGTCCTGGTTTACATGATCTTGAGACTCGACTTGTCACAGATTTTGTTCAGAAACCCACCACTTGACCCTTTTCTTTTCCTGACCTTGCGCTTCTTAGGGGGTCCATCAGAGCTGCTGGTTTTGCCAACATCTAGACCATGTTAGTGCCAGGGATAATATGTGAAGGAAAGAAGGAGGCCAACCATTTGGAGTCTTCCTCTTGCTCTTGGACACGGGGGCAGCAGAAGTTCCAGCAGACCCAAGATTGGATCTAACCTCTCCTTTGACCGGACCAAGATTGCTCAAGTCTTTTCCGTATACTGCATGGATGAGGGAGAGAGCTGCCTCAGGAGTCTGGGGATGCATGAAGAAGCTTTCGCTGAGGTGACACAATTTGCCTCCGGTGCTGCATAAGCATGCTTAGTCATGAACCAGGTAAGCTAAATATGTACTGGAATTTCAGCTTGATAGGGTTTGGTCGAGGGATTAGGGTTAGGAAATCTGTGGAACTCATGTTTGATGCTGTGAGACTTGACCAATGCCAAGTCATGTCTTGGATGTCTCAGGCAACTTTGGAGCACATGAGAAACCTAGAGGCAGGACTATGCCACCTGGCCTTAGGCATTGTCTCTTGGCAGACAAATGGGAAGGCAGGCGGGTGTTGCTTGGTTATAGCATGCAGTATGTTTTATTTTGAAGCGTATTATGTAATTGCTTGTGCCTCAGACTAGTTTGGCGAACAGGGCCCCCACAAGACCCAACCTGCTCCCTAAGATGTAGGTAGGTAGAATACCCTGAGCCAGAATGTTAAAGGAAGACTCAAAAGGACGAGACCACTCAAGGTGTTTGATGGGAGTACCCGTATCCGAATGACCCAGGAACTCCAGGGAAGATCCAAGGCAGATAATACGAATGAAGACAGCACAATAACCCATGAGACAATAGCCCAGTTAGGCAGGTGGTTAACCCTAGGCCTGAGTAGATAGCATGATTTGTAATCAAATAAATTTTGGGTTTTGAAATTTTAATGTTTGGCATGCTAACTAGGGAAGCCTAGGCAAGAAAGTCACTGGTCAGGAATTCCCAGGGATTCTCAGAAATGCTAGCTGCTGTAATACTATGAAACATGGCTTTCAGGTCAACAACTAGCGATGAAAGAAGAGCATGGTGATTACATAAAATATTATGTAATGTGTGGTTGTGCAAAGCACGACCAGGCATGTTTTCAATACAGTGGTTGTGCTTTGCATGACTGGTATTCCCAGGGATTTTCAAAAATGCTAGCTGCTGTAATACCAGGCTTTCAGGTCAACAACTAGCGATGAAAGAAGAGCATGGTGATTACATAAAATATTATGTAATGTGTGGTCGTGCTTTGCACGACCATTTAATATGTCTATTGGGTGATTGTGTAATATGTGGTCGTGCTTTGCACGACCATGTAATATTTCTATTGGGTGGTTTCATAATATGTAGTCGTGCAAAGCACGACCAGGCGTATTTTCAATACAGCATGGTCGTGCTTTGCATGACCATGTAAATGTCTATTGGGTAATTGCATAATATGTGGTCGTGCTTTGCACGACCATGTGATATTTCTGTTGAGTGATTGTGTAATGTGTGGTCGTGCTTTGCACGACCATGGAATATTTGAATTGAATCCGGTCGTGCTTTGCACGACCACCCCATGCAAAGGGGGCCTTTACAAAAGACCCTTTGTGTAGGCTATCTCGGCCCAGTCGGCTATTTCTGGCCCAGGGTTGTCTACATAATCGCATATTATGTCATCATATTATGTCATCATATTATGTCATCATATTATGTCATCATATTATGTCATCATATTAGGTCATCATATTAGGTCATCATATTAGGTCATCATATTAGGTCATCATATTAGGTCATCATATTAGGTCAGCCATTAGGTCAGCCATTAGGTCATCATATTAGGTCAGCCATTAGGTCATCATGTTATGTCAGCATATTATGTCATCAGCCTTGACACATTTATACCTCTTCCATTCACTATTCAGTTACTCCTACTTCATTTTTATTTCCTTTAGTTTCACTTCATTTATACCCCTTCCATTCACTATTCAGTTACTCCTACTTCATTTTTATTTCTTTCACTCTATTCCATTCTTCTCTTCTCTCATTTTCTCATCTATATCTTGTCTACTCTCTATTCAGCCCCTACTTCATTTTTATCTACTTCAGCTTATTCCATTCTTTTCCTTTCCCATGTTCCCAGGTTTTCCCATCTACTTCATTTAATCAAGTCATGTAAGTCAAACAGAATTCTGTTTGACTTATGTAAACCTCATAATCTGTTCATATAGGTCAAATGGAATTCTGCTTGACTTATGTAATACCCCTCATAATCTGCTCCATAGGTCAAATGGAATTCTGCTTGACTTATGTAATACCCCTCATAATCTGCTCCCATAGGTCAAATGGAATTCTGCTTGACTTATGTAATACCCCTCATAATCTGCTCCCATAGGTCAAATGGAATTCTGCTTGACTTATGTAATACCCTCATAATCTGCTCACATAGGTCAAATGGAATTCTCTTTGACTGATGTAATCCCCCTCATAATCTGCTCACATAGGTCAAATGGAATTCTCTTTGACTGATGTAATACCACTCATAATCTGCTTACATAAGTCAAAGGCAATTCTCTTTGACCTATGTAATTCCCTATCTAATCTCCCCTCACTGTGTCCAATACACTTCTACCTCCTCAACCACCCCACAGATCTCCTTTACAGGTCTATCCCACTCCTATGTGCCTCACACCCCTGCAACACATACAACACCCCTAGGCACAGTCAAGGCACAACTACTCCACTCATATCCACATTCCACTCAACATAGGAGCACTCCACACAGTCAAAACCATCATCCTGTCCTTTGTCCTCAACCCACACTTCATCATACACCCTTGCCTCCAGACAATCTTCATATCCACAGTATCTTATTCCAAGTCATCCTTACTTCCACATTCATCAATCATTTTCCAGCCTGTCCAAGTTAATACATTCTCGTTGTAGCAAGCAAGCATATTCATCAGTCCAGTCTTTCCATATGTATACATCATCTCATCAAGTCCAATTCTACTTCATTCTATTCCCTTCAGTTCTTTTCTCATCTTCTTCTCACCACCCACACATCTTCTACTCCACCCTATTTTAGTCTCCTCTACTTCTCTTCCCTCCTTCATACCTCTAATTCACTTCCACTTTATTATCACTTCAGTCTCATCAACTTCCAATTCATAACACATCTTTCCTCTTCAATCACAAATCACACAATGTACATTCAATCCACAATCACTCCCCCCTCATTCATTCATCTTCACCTTCCCCATCAATATCCCCACCATCTCCATCCAGGCCCTCCCCCAGTATCCAGGGAGGTGATCCTCTATCCTCATCCTCATCTTCCTCTGAGCTCTCCTCTTCCCTTCTCTCATCAGCAACAGCAAGAGACTGAATCCTCCCAGACCTCGTCCTCTTGTATGGTCCTGGTTTCCCATCCACACTCTGCTCTGCTTCCCCAGCTGACCTTTTCTTCCCCTTGGACTCAGATCTCAAGTCCACCACCCCCATCACCTTGTCCCCATTCATCCCAGAGCACACATCAATCAGAGCTCCCTTAGACTGAGGTGAACAGATCAGGGCCAAGTTCAGTGCCACCCCAATCAGTTTCCTCAGTATTCCCCCAAACACCCCACTGGCTTCTCTGTCAAGATGCCTCCCCAGCTCCTTTTCCATCCAATCAACCATTCCATCAACATCAGAGGGGGGATGCTGAATTCCTCAACAGCATGTTGGTGGAATTCCTGCAAGGGGCTCACCTCTGGCTCTCCAGGTGATTCAAACCTTTGCGTGGTCACAGGATGCAAGGTGGAGGTGGGTGATTCTGATGGCCTGCAAGGGGTCTTCTCCTGTGGCTGGGGGGGTGCTGGGGAAGAGGGATGGGAAAGTGGCAGTGGCTCCAGGGCAAGTGGGGTCTTCTCCAGCAGTTCCAGTGCTGCATCCTGCATCTCAATATCCTCCTCAAGCCTCTCCTGCTCTGCTTCTGCTCTTTTCCTCTCCTCCACAGCATCAGCAAAAGCCTTGTCAGCACTTGACTTTGCCTTGGCCAGCTCCTTTCCCTTCAGCTTGGCCACAGCTATCTCAGCCTCCTGCTTCTCCCTCGCCTCCTTCTCCCTTCCCTCCCTCCTTTCCTTGGCAGCAGCAGCAGCAAGCAGAACTCCCTTCCTTTGGGCAACCAGAGATGGTGCCTCCACTGGATGCTCCACATTGCTGAGGGGGAAGGTGTAGCAAGTGTCCAGGCTCATAGGAGGGATGAAAATTCTGCACAGATCCCACCAGGCTTGGATCCTGAGAACCTTCCCCAGGTCCCCTGCAGTTATCAGCCCTGTCTTGCTCAGCCCCATCACTCCAAGCCCCTCTGACAGCTCAGGAGTGTGGTAGAGCATAGTCAGGGCCTGTCCACAGTCAGTTCCCACCTCTCAAACAATAATAATCATCCTCCATACCTGTCTTTTTTTACCCTCCCTGTCACATGGCTGAGGAAACCTTCCCAAGGCAATATTGAAGGAGTCATCCAGAACAGTCAGCCAGTCATCCTTCTCATCCAACCTGTACAGTTCAAGGCGTCGATTTTTAGAGCCCCCTGAGCCCCCTCCTTCAGTGGCCTTGGCTATATCCAGCCCTTGGAGAATGGCCACAAGCTAAAAAAACACTCTCTTGTTACAATTATAAACTCTCCTTCCAACCCATACACTCACAATGAAGCAGTGGTTGGCCCATTCTTGCACTGTTTTATACAGTCCTCCACTTGCTGTCAGGACAAACTTGGGTGTTAACAGCTACACTCCCACATAAGCCATGTCAAACCTCAATCTCATCAAATAATCTCCACACTTACCTCATGGGGGTGCTTCACTGTTCCCACCAACACTTGGTCTTCAGGCCCAGTCAGAGCCTCTAGGGACAGAATCAGTTGGCACTCAGGGATGCACATCACTTGCTTGCACAATCCCTTCATGTCATTCTTGTGGAATCCAACTGCCTGCCACCTATTGACAATGTCTTTGTTCCCCTGAATTTTAGACCAAGAAGGGTGGGGCACATTCAGGATGGCCTCTGTCAGATCTTCCAACTTCCCATCTGAAGGCAGCAGGGCCTTCATCTGCCCCAGAGCCTGATGCAGAATGATAGTCATCATCTGCAACTCAACAGTCAGCAACTCCACACACTACACATCATCAAGTCACTCAGCATGTCTCTGCCCCTTGGTTCCCCATTTCCCCAGCAAGGAATCCAGCTTCCCAGACTTGTTGTGATAGGCAGGAATTTTGAACAGTTCATCCAGCACCAGACACAAGGCTCACTCCCAAGAACCTTATCCATGTTGTCCCATTGTCCTGGCACAAGGTTCCTGTAGTGCATCTGCCTCTCAGCAGGTGTCAAGTCTTTCTTCTGGAATACCTTTCTCATCACTCCCCAGATGTCCAGGAAAGATGGAGCCAAAGTCCCCACTGCTGCAATATTTTGGGCAACAACCAGGGTCTGAAATAGCTCTTGATTGGCCTCATAGAACCCTATAAACAGTAATACCCACTCTCTTCAAACACTCACACCAAAAAATTCCACAACTAGCACTCACCTCTCTTGTACACATCTGCATACCAATAGGCCTTTTCATGATCCAGCTCTGCATCAACAGCCAGCTCACCAGGTGAATCCAAGTCCTCCATCATCTGGCCACGCAAGTATTCACAGGCTGCTACCACCCTGTGCTGTCCTGACCAGACCTCAAACACCATGTTCCCAGGCACAGCCTGGTCAGGATCAAGAGCCTCTGAACCAGTAGCAAGCACTTTGATAGCATTCAGAGGCAAGCTGTGATTCATACCCTTGGTGTTGAACATCCCAACAAGCTGGGCAACATGAGGAAGGCTCAGAGGTCTCTGCATCTCACTGAAAACCTTGATCTGTTTCAGTGGGATCTGTAACAACCTCATCATCAACTCATTACAAACTCAGCAACACACAGTCTTACCAAGAATTTTCCCATGAAGGCCTTGTTGGTAAACTCCATCATCAGGGAATTGAATTCTGGTGTTTGCATTCCTATCAAATCCCTGTATCAGCAACTACACCCCATTTTCTTCAGAACATTCAAAAAAAATCAACAATCATCAGTCATCACTTCTCCAGCAGAGATTAGATCATAAACAAGTACTCACCAACCATAGCAATCAAGCCACCTAGCTCCAAACTGACTCAGTAATCACTACATGTCATTCAGATAGTCAGTACACCCATCCACAAGTTTTCCAGTCTTCCAGGACAAGCAGGCTCTACACCTCCTTCAGAGCTGTCACCTAACCCTAGCCCTAACCCTAACCCAGCCTTGGGCTCCCAGACAAAAACAATGGAAGAGAGAGCCAGTGATAGATAGTCAAGCTCAGAGTAGGACTTCCCACCCACAGGTCTTAAGAATTAGGCTAGAGCAGTAGTTCAAGATGGGGGGAGCTCCAAAAGGTGAGGCATCAACCTCAAAAGTGCCCCCTTATATATGTTTCTGAGCCTTCAGGAAATTAAATTCCACCATCTGACAGGTGGATACCCATCATCAATCTTTTTGACACCTCAGCAACCAATACAATAGTCTTATTAATCCATCAACAGGCCCTCCATATTCATTCTCCAAGTGAAATTCCCTTTGCATGCCCTCCCCCTCCCCCTCCCCCTCCAACTGAAATTTCCTTTCCATGAAAATATGTTTTTAGAGGTTTCTGAGGGGGTCAAAAAAATGATGCCCAGGTTCTTTACTTTTCCATTATGTCATACATTTGTCATTCATCATCTGTCATCCAAATGGAATTTCTTTTGAACCTCTCTCACTCAATATTCATCCAAATCACTTGCAAAATGACTCAAAATGACTCAAAAATCTCCCCTCTTCAATCCTACCATACATTATACATCCATCCTATCATCTATACACTACACATCTCCCAAGTCTTCTCATTCACAACATATCACTCCAATTCCCAAACCATAATACATTCAATCCAGCATTCTAATATTAGGGCAACTCTCCTCCCAATCATCATCTTCTGGTTCCCAATACACCTCTCCAGGGTCATCACTCCTATGGTTCACACTTGTTGTCCAGTCCTTCTCAGGCTTCCACACCTCCACAGTCCCCTTGATGTCCACCTTGCTAAACCCATGATGTCCCACCTATCATCTCTTAGTCCTAGTTCCAAAAAAACAACACATTCACTCACTTCATCTCCAAAGGGCCCCATTGGACACAGCCCATGGTACTCCTGGCTGGCCTTCATCACAACCCTAACATCACCTTTCCCCAGATAGTAATACACCCCATTCTGCCCAGACAGCTCAATCCCATTCACCAACACCTTCACCTGGGCCCTCACAGGCTCAAGCCATCTTGAAAGCTCATGCTGACCATTGAAGTTGGGGAATTGGCTGATGATCAGGGAAGTCAAGGTAGGTGGAGGTGGAGCAGATGTGTCCAAGATCCTGTTCCAATCAGTCTCCCCAAATCCATGCATGTGGATATGCTCCAACACCTCACACTGGGAGATCTACACTCCATGGTCAGTACATTTTCATCCACATAGAAACAGCTCCCAATCCATACCTTGCTCATCACCTCCCCAAGCATCCTGCTTGCCAGATGTTTCCTGGGCATACCCATCTGCAACCCCACCATCTTCAAAGACTTCTTGAACAGCACCAGTAGATGCCCTGCAAGCACTGCCCATTCACCATCCTGCAAGAAGACAGAGATGGAGGTCACATGGGGTGACCATTTTCCAATTTCTCCCACAATATCCTGGCAACCATGGGGTAGGTTATACCTGCTCTCCAAGCAGAAGGTTTCCAGCTCCATAGCAGACTCAAAAAAGTCAACCCAGTCCACCCTGTGATGGTGAGTAGGCAGGTGCACATAGACATGCTTCACTGGGGTGGTCTTCCCAGAGGTGGTAGGAGGTATCTGACCATTCAACACTTCCAGAGTGTGCAGCCTGGTGAACAGTTGCAGAGGGGGGGGGACACTGGAGTAGGGTAGGTTCTGCAGTTGGAGATGAGTGATGGTGGAGATATTGATGCCAAGATTCAGGGCATATCTGACAGATGAAAAGTTCTTCTGGGTGATCACATCTTGTGCTGACAGGAAGAAGCTCAGATATAGAGATTTGATGGGGTGCACAGGAGAGCATAGAAGGCTGATAAGGCTCTCTGCCTGTGAGAAGTATGGCTCCTTCTCTCCCTTGGCTGGTGGTGGTGAGATACACCATGAAATATGCAGGGGGATACCAGCAGGATAAGAAGCCAGAGGTGCAGTCCATGAATTCAGCAAGAAGGTATCCTTCCATTTAGAGGTTGACTCTATCAAGTCCCTCCAGAGTCTGCACACCTGTTTGAAGTTGTTCAACACATTCATGTGTGTTATGGCTGGGAGATCAGCCAAACTCTGTACAATGAACATGAGAACAACTTCAGGTGGGACTTTCTGGGACAAGGCAAGGGCTGCAAACACAATTATGAGAAATCCTAAGCAAAGTTGAATGATTACTCACACAGAGGTGAACACATAGTAAAGTTGCAAGGACTTGCAGGGACTTAGGAAAATCACTAAAGGAATGGTCCAATAAGGGTTAATATAGGAGGGACAAAGTCAAACTGAAGGGCATTGGGCACCTACCAACTGTCAGGAGTCAAGCTTTGGCAGTGAAGACTGGGGAAGGGTGAGCAGGTGAGGAATCAAGGGGAAAGTACCCCCCCTTATATATGTTTTTGACTCAGGAAGCCCTTGACAGGGGGTATCCATAACAACAGAATGCCTTTGTACATAATAATAGAATGCCCCTTTGTGCACAATAATAGAATGCCCCTGTGGGGAACAATGGACTGCCCTTATAGAGAACAATGAACTGCCTTTGTGCATAATAATAGAACTCTCCTATGCAGAACAATGGACTGCCTCCATAGACAACAATAAACTGCCTTTGTGCATAACAATAGAACTCTCTTATGACTGCCCCCATGCAGAACAATCAATTGCCTTTGTGCACAATTATAGAACCCCTTTGTTCATAACAATAGAATACCCCTCTGCAGAACAACAGAAGGCCCCTATGGAGAACAATGGACTGCTCCTATTAGAGAACAATCAACTGCCTTTGTGCATAATAATAGAACCCCTTTGTACATAACAATGGAATGCCCCTCTGCAGAACAACAGAAGGCCCCTATGGAGAACAATGGACTGCTCCTATTAGAGAACAATCAACTGCCTTTGTGCATAATAATAGAACCCCTTTGTACATAACAATGGAATGCCCCTCTGCAGAACAACAGATTACCCCATGCAGAACAATGGGCTGCCTTTGTGCATAATAATAGAACCCCTTTGTACATAACAATAGAGTGTCCCCATGCAGAACAATGGGCTGCCTTTGTGCATAATAATAGAACCCTTTGTACATAACAATAGAGTGCCCCCATGCAGAACAATCAACTGCCTTTGTCTATAATAGACCCCCTTTGTACATACCTATACAATACCCCTCTGCAGGACAATAAAATCCCTGTCTTATTCAAGTGGAATTTCCTTTAAATGAAAATATGTTTTTAGAGGGTTCTGAGAGGGTCAAAAAAATGATGCCCAGGTTCTTAACTTTTCCATTAGGTAATACATTTGTCATTCATTATCTGTCATCCAAATCGATTTTCTTTTGAAGCAAAATATGTTTTTAGAGGGTTCTGAGAGGGTCAAAAAAATGATGCCCAGGTTCTTAACTTTCCATTATGTAATACTTTTGTCATCCACCATCTGTCATCCAAATGGAATTTCTTTTGAAGCTCTCTCACCCAATATTCATCCAAATCACTTGCAAAATGGCTCAAAAAATCCACAAAATTCTCCCCTCTTCAATAGTAGCCATAATTTCTATCCTTTATAGGGTGGGCATCTCCCAAGTCTTGAATCTGTTATAGAACCACCTTACCAGCCTTGTGCAGGCATTGGTCTGCCTGTGGTTGTCATCCAGCCTCCTCAGCAACCACCTCTGATACTCCTCCACATCCCTTAGGCTAGAATCCCCCATGTCCAAGGCCAGCCTCTCTCTCAAAGGTCTGTCCCACATCACCATCCATGCCAGGGGTCCCACCACATCTTCAAACCTACAGTGCTCCCCCAGCCCATCCCCTACTTTGTGCTCATGCCTCTCATCATCTGCATCAAACAGGCACCTGTAGCAGTATCCTTCCTCCCCTCCACCAAGGAAGAACTGTTTCTTCCATTTGAAGAACTTCACTCCACCCTGTGTCTCCCAGAACAACCCACACTTCAGTGTCCTATGATCCCTGCTTTCCATCCCTTCACATAGACATGCTAGGCAGCATTTCCCCACCAACTCCAGTGCCTTGAACACTGTGTCTGGCACCTCCCCTGCAACTTTGCTGGTCTCTCTTCTCACCAGTTGGTTGATGTCCAAGATCTGGCCTGTGGGCACCAGCTCCAGCATCCCCAGTTGCACAGGTTTCCTAGGCACCCTGGCAGTCACTGCTGCCTCTTCTGTCCCTTCAGGCAGTGGATCAAATCCTTCCTCCCACCCAGCAGGTTCTGCCCATCCCCACAGTGCCTTTTCTGCATCTCCCTCCACAAGGTAGGCATCATTGGGCTCAGCTCCAGGCACCTCTGTCAGACAGATGTCACACCACACAACATATCCATGGTCCTTCTTCAACAGGCTGCAGGTGCTTGTTACTCCATCAAGGAAGTTGGATGGAATGATTCTTCTGCATTGCTTCTTGTTGACCAAATCCCTGATTGCATTGGTTCCACTGAAGGTCTCTGCCTGTGCATCCTTCCTTTCCCCCTTGTGCTTTGGCAGTAGAATCAGGCATTGACTGGGGAAGTCATCCCTCCCCACCCTTCCACATGACTGGGCCCATTCTGTTAGACTTCTTGGGCAGTCAACATGGATGCAGAAGGCCACACTTGGGTAGTCTGTCCCATAATACCCTGCCTTGTTTGCACACAGGATCTTGAAGGTCCCTTGTCTCCACTCCTGGTAGGCCTTCTGTCTGTCCTGCTCAGAGGTCCCCCCAGTGATGGCTGGACACCCCAGTGCTTTGGCCCAGATATCTGTCTCCTCCCTTCCATTCAAGAACACAAGTCCCCTCTCCTCTCCACACAGGAAGGGTATCCTGTAGTTGATCTGCTGCACAGTGGCTGCCAGCCATCTCTTGTCCCATTCCACATCCCCTGCCTCTTTCCACCCAAGACCAAGATTAAGTATCTGGTAGAAGTGATTGGGCCTTTGGGTGCAGCTCCTCAGCACAACAAAGGCTGCTTCTGGCTGGTACTTGTAGTTAATCATGGACCAGAACTTTCCCATGAAGCTGGGAGGGAAAGTGGCAGACAAGAAGTGGCACACAACATTGGGATATGAGAGCACTTGTCTCAGGGCTCCAAGATACATCCTCCTCCACATGGCATCCTCCATAAGGCCATGGGCTTCATCAAATAAGATGGCCCCAAGTCTGCACTCTTGAGCCATGGTCCCAATCAGTGCAAGGAATGTCTTGTGCTTGAAGTGCTCAATGGACACTGTCATCACTCTTGATCCAGGTGCAGAGTTGAAAGGTGTCCATTCTGAGGCTGTCAGTCCAATCTCCCTCATTCTCCTAATCATGTCATGGTGCAGGGTCTTGTAGGGCAGCACCATCAGTCCACACACCCTGGGAGGCCATGACTTCATAGCCAATTGGAAAGGCAGGGTTTTTCCACCTCCAGTAGGTGCCACACAGAGCACATGCACCTGCCTCCCCATAAGATGTGAGAATGCAAGGCATTGGTCTCCTTTGAACTGGGCCTGGGGGTCATGCAGGACTGCTTGTAGGCAATTTTTGGCATCTGGAACTGGGATAGGTAATGGTGCTGACATCACTGGTGGTTGAACTGGAGGAGCAGGTGCCTGAGTTGGGGGTGTGGGCTGGAGGGCAGCTTGGAAGAAAGCTGGCAGGACAAAGGGCTGCAGAGTGGGCAGAGCTGGGAAGAGAACTGGGAGAGCTGGTATGGGGGCTGTGACTGTGACTGGAGCATGAGGCCTGGGATTGCCTCCAGAGGTATGCAGAGCAAGTTCTGCCTCATGTCTTGCTTGTTGAATCAGTTTGCTGGACAGAGCACTAGCCTTCAATGCATCTCCCAGTGCCTGGGCCTCACAATCCACACCCACAGGGATAGACTGAGTATTGATCAAGTCTTCTTCTGTGGCCCTTTGCTTCCCTTTGTCAACTGATTTGACTGAACTGGAAGAGTCTGCAAGGGGGGGAGTAGCAGTGCAAACAACATGCACAACAGGCAAGCCAGGAGCTGATTTGACTGGACTGGAAGAGTCTTCAAGGGGGGGAGTGGGAGTGGAAATAACATGTACAACAGGCAAGCCAGGAGGGGAGGCTGGAGAAGTGAATGCTGGCCCAGGGGGTGTAGGGAATGCATTTTCAGCAGGGAAGTGTGTAGGAATGAATGGCATAAGGGTTTTGTCTTGGCCCAAGATCTTGTCAACCTCTTGCTGCTTGTAGAATGTGGCCAGCTGTGGGATGATCTTCTTCACCACAGCTTGGTCAAATAGTGCCTCCAGGTGGGACACTATGGCAGCAATATCACCCTGGGCCTGGGGTCCTTGGCCTGCAAGCTGATCATCAGAGGTGGTGGGATCCAAGATTTCTTTCAGAGTTGCAATCTTCCCATCCAGCTTCTGCCTCAACACCCTAGAATGCCACAGCCTGGACATAGCAAGGAACAAAGCCATAAGGCGTTCATTCAACTTCCCATCTTCTCCTGACTGAAGACCATAGATCATTTCTGATGTTGCTGTGGTCCTCCCAGCCTGAAGGTCCATCCCTGTGTTTAGGTTCTCCTCTGGATCAATCATCCCCACCATCAGATATCTCCCAATGGCTGCAGCAACATGCCTGTATGTGGAGACATCCAAAGGAACTCCAAGCAGTGAACTGGTGCATCTCTGCAGGATGGTGGAGAACTGCTTGGTGGAGTTGTAGGGCTTCCCTTGGTAGGTGTAGAAGATGTAGTGGTGCATGGTCATGGCTGCCTCATCCCCCCAGAGTTGCCTGGCAAAGACCTCTTCTGTAGGCCTCACATGCACAAAGTACTTGAGGATCAGTTGTCCTAAGGCTTCTTCAGCAAAGCGAGGGATTATCTTTTCTCTGCCCAACTTGGAATTGGTCTGTGCACATCTATTAGTCACTGTAATAAGAATCATCATTGAGAGACAAACCTTGTTATAGTTGAGGATCCATGTTACCCCCATGGGAGACACAAACAGTGCTCTATGCACATTCTGCATGTTCCTGTACAGGGTTGGAAACAGTTCTTGACCTCTTGCAGGCTGGCCTCCACCAATGTGCATCAGAATAAGCAGCAGCTCATTCAGCTCTTGTGCTTTGGACATCCACACTGCCACCTTGACAGCTTTCCAGACCACTGTCCCCCCAGTCCCATAATTGTAGACCCATTGAGTATTGTCCTTGGCCAGGAGATTCAGATATCTCAGTGAATCAATGTTGCCATTGTGAGATGAAGCAAAGCAGTAGCCAGGAGTGTCCTCTGTCATATCATCCACAATGTCCTTGTGGGCTGGCACATTCGTTTGAATGCCCTCTGTGAGTTCATTCAGAAGCATTTCCATTCTTCCCAGCAGAGTGGTGTACATATCCCCAATCTTGGACAGTGAGACTGTGTGGCCCTTGATGGAGAAAGACTGGTGCTTGGCATCCCACTGGAAGACTGGTAGGTGCTTCTCACTGTATGCCACAGTGGTGGAGTACTGGTCCAAGGATTGGATGGACTCAAAGGGGCTGGGTTGTGACTGCCTCAGCCATCTGGTGCAGAAGGGTTGACAAACCCTGAAAAAGGCATTAGATGAACTGTATGATCATGAAATATAAGTCTCTTACTCAAACTCTGGGTTTTCCACACTATCATCCAGTAGATCAGCCTTGTTGGCAATAGATTTGACTGCAACAAGTCTCAAGATATGCAGCAGGGCAGAGAGTCTCCCCACAATGGTCCCACACTTCTCAAAGTTCCCACTCCTGGCATCAATGGCAGAGCACATGATGAAAGATTGCACAGGGCACTGGTTGGGATGCCTAGAGACCCCCTTGTGTTGAGAGAAGAACAAGGAATCCAAGAGAGAGTGAATCAAGGGATCAAAGACTGTGTAAGTGGGTGAGGGAGTGATAGAGAGGGTAGTGAGGATAGCCTTGGCATGTTTGATTTGGGCATCACTCAGAAGTACTGGGAGCACAGGTGCTGCAGAGGTCTGCACACATCTGAGGACATGGCAGATCAGCCTCAGCCCCCAGGCCTGGTATTTTTCACTGCTGGAGTCATTCTGGGGATAGGCAAAGGGTCTGTGGTTGATCCCTCCTTTCCTATAAAAATAGACATTACTCAGTATAAGTATAAAAGCCATGACATAATCCAAAGGGAATTCCACTTGATCACATGATCAAGTGGTATTCCATTTGGATTAAATAATCAAATCACAGGATAAAATGGACTCACTCATCTGGGGTATTAATCCATTTGAGAACTAAAGGCTGCATCTCCATCACCAGAGGTCTGAGCCTAGTGAAATAGCCCTCCACTCTCTCCTCTAGGTCCAAGAATTCTTGCTCCTTTTTCACTGGCTTAGCAGTGAGTCCATGAAGTTTTTTAAAGGGCCTTCCATCAGTTGCAGTCAACCATTGGAAGCGCCTTAGGAATATTGAGGTTTGGCGAGGATCCTCAGGGGTTTGAATGACATCAAGCACCTCCAGCTCCAGCTCCTTGGCCTTGAGATGCTCCAGAAACTGGACTGATTGATGGTTGTGTGCAGGAAATGTGGAGTAATTGGGCTCCACTGCCCATACCTGTCCCACCCTCTTCCTCCCAAAGACAATCTGCACTGTACAGGCTTTGATGCAGTCTTTGGCTACACTGCCAGGGTGCTCCAAGGAGAGATGCTTTAGCATGGAGCTGTGCTGGATATTGGCATGGTTGCATTTGAGACAGTGGAAACCAGGGTGACAGGGAATGGATTGGATAGGAGCCACAAGTCCAGTGGGGTGCAAGATTTCTTTGGCTGCATCGTGGGCTTCAAGGATCTCATCAATGTTGGCTGGCAGGTGCTGGCCTTTGTGTTCAGTGTTTCTTTGGAAGTGAGAGGCAAGATCCTTCCAAGGCACAGCATACCCATGGCCTCCACAGATGATCAGGTGGTGCACAGGATCAATCCCAAGTTGGAGAGCAACCAGCGCAGGTGGGTGAATCAGAGCATGTGAAAGATGGAGGGCTGGCTCTGAAGCCATCACCTCTGGCACATACTCTGACTCTTGATTAGACACCACCTCTGGCACATCAGGAATGATTGGGTCTGTGTCAGCAATGATGGCCTCCCTCTCAGGAGAATGAAGTCGTTGCTTAGAGGGCTGTTGCATTGGAGGGGAGGGTGAATGAGGACGTTTCAGTGAATTAGAGTGATGGGAGACTGGAGCAGGAGCCTTGGGTGGACCTCTGGCACCCTTGATGAGAGCACTGATGTGGACATGGCGACGAAAGTTTTCCACATTGGTGTGAATATAAGAACACTCTGGGCAGTGGAAACCATCTGGCTGCCTAGCAATGACTCCAAGAGTGGGAACATCTGTGGACTCTTGATGGAGGGCCCTCAGATGATGTTTGTATTGGATGTTGTTGGTGAACTCCATGTCACAGAAATCACATCTGAGAGTTTTATTTTCCCAAGAGACACCAGATTAGTTCTGAAAATAGGGGAGCAAACACTGGTCTACACACTTAGACATGATGTTATTCTTTAGGATTGGATAGGGATTGATTTGATGGTGGTTCCTGAAAAAGAACAGTAACAGCACTCAGAACTAATCAATCAGAACTGTCCAGAGTCTATTCAACAGTCCACATACCTTGTTAGAATTACTCTCAGAATGTTCCTAGAACAGCATCAAAAGACTCAGAAAAAATCCTCATGGCTTGCAGATAGATGCCCTAGAGTGGTCCCAACATACTCACCAGCTGTCAAGTTCCTAAGATCAGGTTGTAGAGATGTCCTTCAGTTGGGGGAGCAGGTCTTCAAAGTGGGGGGTCATAGCTGAGCTGAAAAGAGCCTCCTTATATATGTTTTTGGGCCTTCAGGACATTAAATTCCATTTGAATGCCAGCATATGACACCATCTGACAGGTGGATACCCATGATCAATCTCTTGGCAACTAATACAAACCCACCATCAATCTTTTTGACAGCTCAGCAACCAATACAGTAGTCTGATTAATCAATCAGCAGGGCCTCCACATTCATTCTTCAAGTGGAATTCCCTTTGGATCCCATGTCAGAACTTGGTCTTACTATATCATTGACAGGCAATGTACTATCTCATACCATTCATACACTCCTGCCTCTATCATCAACATTATCTAGGCAACAAGGCTGATCTCAGCAAAGAGCCTTTATCAAAATCTGCCTACTGATGACCTCCAATATAATCTCACTCCCATGTCCATCCCAGATCATAATGATATAGTGCCAGAGAACAACAGAGTGTATGACCTGTAACTCAACAACCAATCCACTCACAAGGCTGCTGTGTGAATGGTACTAAAATGTCCCTACAGATAACCTCTTGAATATGGTCCCACTCCTATGTCTATTGCAGGTCATATAAGCATAGAGCGCAACAGAGCGCAGGTCTTGTATATCAACAACCAGTCCACCCCCAGCCACATGAGTGGTATCAAAATGTTCCTACAGATCACCCCTCCAATATGGTCACACTCCCATGTCTATTGCAGGTCATATAAGCATAGAGCGCAACAGAGTGCAGGTCCCTCAAGAGAGCGCAGGTTCTGTATATCAACAACCAGTCCACCCACAGCCACATGAGTGGTATCAAAATGTTCCTACAGATCACCCCTCCAATATGGTCACACTCCCATGTCTATTGCAGGTCATATAAGCATAGAGCGCAACAGAGCGCAGGTCCCTCAGGAGAGCGCAGGTCCTGTATATCAACAACCAGTCCACCCCCAGCCACATGAGTGGTATCAAAATGTTCCTACAGATCACCCCTCCAGTATGGTACCACTCCCATGTTTATTGCAGGTCATATAAGCATACAGCGCAATAGAGCGCAGGTCTCTCTCCAGCCATATCTCATCAACCAAGCCACTCACAGACATCATAGTGGGCTTAAAATCACCCCACAGATCACAGCTACAATTTCATACCATTCCCATCCCTGACGCGGCTCTTAATGACCTAGAGCGCAACAGAGCGCAGGTCTTGCAAGCCCTCCAGGGCCTCAACCAAGACACCTAGAGCTTAGCTGAGTACCACCATTAGAAAGGGTCAGATGTAGGCTACCCAGACACGATTGAAAAACCCTAGAGAGCATAAGATAACAGTGTTATCTTTGCCCCATAAGAGATTGCAGCCCACATTGGATAGGATTGGGCTGATTTTTGGCACATGATTACTTCATAATGATGTCATACTCTATGTGAATGTTCAAGTCTCTAGCTATTTTATGGGGTGAGGAAATCAATTTTTAATGTCCAAGCTTGTTTGGCTCATATCTCCATAAGTAATGCATGGATTGGGCTGAAATTTTGATATGATTTGCATCCTAATAGTCTCTAATCATGTGCCAAATTTCAGACTTGTCTGCCCAGCACTCTATTTCTGGCAATTTCTGGTGGTTCTGGTCCTGTTTTTACTGTTCTCATTGTTTCAGGCACTAACCAGTGGCCCTGGGCCTGGTTTTTTCACTGTATCAGGGTCCCTAGGGGTCCATCCATCCATCCCAGGCACCACCCCCTGGTCCTGGGCCCCCATTGGGCTGGATGGGGAAATTTTTCTTGGATGTAGTTCATTTAATTTCCGCATTTAGGCTTTTTTTCAATAGGAATCAGTGTATTATGTAACTGGATACCATTTAGGAATCATTATATAATATTTTTAGTCACCCCAAACCCAGTATGGAAATTATCCTAAATAGGAAATGATTGGATGCAAATCCATTAAGAACCCAACTGAGCCATTGGCTGATACTAAAATGCCCAGGGTTGCCACAGCTCTGATGCAACAGCTGACCTGATGCATCAAAACACGGTAATGGTAACTTACTGTAATTGATGCAAAAAACTTGTGGTAAGTTACTGTATGTGATGCAATAAGTCTACAGCATCAGGTGACCACATCCTGTTACAGTACTGTAGTGGGTACTCATTCTCCCCAACTGTGATGATACTTGACTGGGTCTTGTGCAATCGTGAGGGCTTGGTATCCCTGGTATTGGATCGAAGGTGGCTCTGCTGCATCATCTCGTCATTCGGGAAGGATCACCATGGTAAGTTTTGGACCAGTGTATTGTTATATTCCTCATCCCTAGTTGGAACTGTCCAATAGGGGTACAACAGAATTTCAGTTCGGATCCCTCAACAGAGTCTTGACCATCCCTCAGCACGGATCCGATCAAGTACCAACAGCTGAAGGCTATCAGGCACCAGTTCAGGTGTATTTTCAGAAGATCCATTGAGTTTTCTGATGACAAATGTTCACGATGCCCACATGGCAGACTGCAGCAGCCAGGATTTACATTTGGTGGGCCAGTTTCAAATCACCTGCCAAAACCACTGAGTGATTTTGTTGTCCATTTCATAGTCCCAGCAATCTATGAGCTCCGTCCAGTCATTGACATCGATATCAGACATGTCACCAATGGGGAGTTTGAACTTGTGCTTGTCAAAGGCATTAATAAGTTCGCTAAATCCAGACATGTAGGTGTTGAATGGTTCGTAGGTGCAACATGAGATACAATACTTGATGACGGTCCTGAAGGCAAGATTGGTAATGTCATTTTTCAAAATCCAGGTCATATCACAAAAGAGGTCTATACTCATACACTCAAGGTTGGAGAGTGCAGTCCTTTCTTCAGATTGGATTCTCTCTCCAACCCTTGGTCCTTTCACTGTAGGTCCCGGTTCTGGGCCTCAACACATATTACAGGAAGACTCATTTTCCCATGTCAATTTTACGCATGGCTCCATGTATGCTTGTGAGTACGCTGCACTACCCCAGTATATTGGGCTGTGATTCCCTTCGTGACTGTACATGGGAACCATAGTGGGCCCTAGGGATAATCCACAATTTTGTTCCTCTTCCCTTTTTGTGGTGAAGCTTGAGTCTGGGGAGTCGTTTTGCATCATATGTTCGCCTTTTCTGACTACAACAATGTTCCTAGTCACGACAGAATGTTTAGATCATGAGGATCTTTCTATCAACTCGGGCTCTGCAGTCCTGAATGGGTTGGGCAACCCATTTGGTTCAGACTCTAGGGTACTGTTCTCGAAAATAGTACTAATGCCCACTCCGTGAACCGTAGGAGCTCTGGTCGGCTCAGCCATGTCACGTTGAGGCTCCTTGACCTTGTTGTCGTTCGTGAATGAGATTTTCGCAATCATTTCAGTAGTCATACTGGCTCCAACTGGCTCTACTGCTCCATGTAGGAGCATAAAACTCCACGAGGCTGTGCGATAAGGATCCTTTCCACTTGTGCTTCCTTTAGGCATGTTAACAGAGGTTAGCCCCTTCAGGCTTTGGATGATGGGCTCTATCCGTGTACGTAAGTATGTGATATCACTCCATTCCATTTGCAGAGATGGCTGCGCAGCATCACTCCATTCTGTTTGTAAATGGGGACTCTGTGACAAGTCCTCATTTTTCTTGGCTGCATGGGTATTCGACAGGCTACAGTCTTGAGGCGAATTTGGGGCTGTGGTCAAAGCTGCTAGTCCAAATTCGACCTTTTCATCCTGGGGAGCCAATCCTAGGTCTCTTTGTGCATTCCACAGTGTCAGACTTGTACGAGACCCGAATTTTGCAGCAGTAGATGGGCTGGATAACTGTTGGTGTTACTCCCTGTCCCTTTTCGTGACCTCTTAGATGATTTATCACGGTTCCTGACGGCAAATGTTTGTGATGTCCCAGTGGTGAATGACAGCAACTGAGGTTCACATTTGACGGTCTGGCTTTGAATGACCTGCCAGAACCACGGGAAGATCTCGTCATTCATCTCATTTTCCTGGTAATCTGCAGACCTGTGCAATCGTGGAGGTGGCTGCATAGCATTGCTACCATTGGTTCATTGAGAAGTCTTCCAGGATGTTGTTTTGAACTCTGACAGGGTCATAGATATCGCATCTTGGGACCTATTCCCATAATGTTTTTGGTCTCTGACCATGGCAAGGCTTGAGTGGTGTCCTGTTATGGGATCTGACTTCGGGTCCACAGTAAGCTCAGTCGCATGACTTTCAGTATGACTTGATGGTTGGGTCCTAAGGCCCTGACCCGTTAATTTAGAGAAGTTTCCATGAACTGTATTGTGATTGCCTGAGTGATCTGGACTCTGAAGTTCATTCCATTGAACCAGATCCGTTCGTGGTGATTGCGCTATGCATTTCATGGCAGAATGCTTGGTTCCTGTGAGTACCATGGTGGACTCAGGTCTAGTGGATGTAAACACCCTGTTATTGACAGTTTTGCTGCCTCAATATTCTAACGCCAAGACTCCTTGGGACTTGCTCAATGCGTCTTGAGTGCCCAGCCAGCCTATGGTCCAGTTCCTTCGACAGCAATAGACGTCATGTCTAGCCGGTAAGACCCTTTGGGGTAGTCTACAGCTTTGTTTAGTGTCTTGGCCCACTGGGGTGTTCAGGTTTAAAGCACAGGTGCCATGTTCGGAGGGAAGGCAATTTGTTCCATACTCAAGAACATTGGTGGAGGTCTGTCCTCCAAACAAGTCTACTCTAACAGTTACGGGCCCCTTTACGGCAGGCTCTACTCCTAGGCTTTGACCCGATCTGGTGGTATGAGCACCAATGCACATTAAGAACAAAACCTGGGGGTTCCTAGGAGCTGACTCATCACTCCATCCACTGATCCTGACCATGGTTCAGTCAGTTGTTTCATTGACTGTACCAGCTTCTACTAGTCTTGTTACATTGTACAGATGCACCTTGGTCTCATTTGACCACAGGGGTCGCCATGTAGCATTGTGCTCTTTCACTTGCTGGCAGCAACCCCATAATAACCATCCATTGTTCTTAGTTGTAACAATGCTTAGTTGGTGATGACTTGTATGTAAATCCAAGACCTCAATCCGAGCTTGTTGGCCAGAGTTCTTCAGCGTATTCCTGCATGTTCATAGGGCTCGGAATTACAACATGAGATATGGTACTCAATGACGGTCTTGAAGGTAAGATCGACAATGTTGTTTTCCAAAATCCAGGTCATGCCCCGAAAGAGGTTTGTACCCATACTCTTAAGGTCAGAGAGTGTTATCCTTTTCTTTCGGATCATCTTGCAGGAACTGGTAACACAATAGACATCCAGGGATTGTCAATGGGAGATGGCCCAACTAAGATATCCTTTGAGCAAGTTAGAGTATTCTCCCAAGGCCGTTCGTTTAATAGGCTTCCCGCAGGATCTGGACAGTGCAATAAGCTTGTGAGTTCAGAACATCAGCATTCTGGCACTTGGGATCTGACCCCCTTGATTTCTATGGACGAAGGATACTAAGGTCCAGGAGGAGGCTTGTGGACAAGACTTCATATTTGGGTCTGTGTTTACACCAGGATTACCAATCCTTGCATATTGATAGACACACCACCATGGCTCTCAGGATTCATCATTAGTCTTATTGTCCCTAATACCCCTTCTGGGCCTGTATTTTCGCTTGGGTCCGATCGCATGGTGTGAAAACTCCAAGAACTCACTTGACCACATATGTGGTGGTGTAGCAACATTCCCTCCTGGATCAGACTGAAGGCAATTCCATAGTGCTGTCCTTCATCCAAGAAGTATATCCTTTGTCATGGCCTGCGACCTCCTCTGGCTCCTGCTGAAGTAGTCCTCTGTGGACCAGTACTTTCTAATTGAAAGCTCTATCCCAGGGCACAGAGTTCTCAAATGACTGTATGTGCTGTCTTGAATCCAGTTACCAAACTTGAAGTCCTGTTCAGGTTTGGTCCTGTACATCCCCAGGAGGCCACCCCCTGTCGTATCTTGATTGTCCATCTGAATGGGGACCTGGAGTCTGTGACTAGGTTGGAGAACTGTGGTTGTTCTTAGGAGTAATCTGTAATTTTGTCCCTCTTCCTTGCTCATAATGGAGCTTGGGTTCAGGGAACCATCTTGCAACATATACCTGTCCTTCCTGGCTGTGGCAGTACTCATGGCCACCGTGGAATATTCAGGTCATAAGAATCTCTCTGTTCGCCTGGGTTTTGTGGTCCTGAATGAGTCGACTGCCTGTTCAGTTTAGACTCTTGGATACCATTCCCAAATATGACAGTAGCGTTTACTTGGTGAGTCATAGGAGTCCTGATCAACTCGGTCTCATCGCACTGGGACTCCATGGCTTCATTCAACCATGAAGATGGCTACATGGCATTGTTCCCATCCTTTTGGCAGTAGCCATTTCGTGATGAATGTCTGGGCCCTTTGGTTATGGCAACACACGCGACCCGGGCAGGGTACTTGATCCCTGTAAGTATTGAGGTGGACTTGAGTGGTGTAGGCATGGACACTCTAATTGACTCATTTAGTTCAAGCTTGGGGTGTTACTGTGAAGCTGCTTTGTTTCAGCTGCCGAGGTGTTATGCTTGTTATTGACAGTTATGCAGTCTCAACATTTCAAGGCTGGCGCTTCTTGAGTCATGTCTGACACATTTTGTGTACCTGGTAGATGGCCATGGTTGAAGATCATGCTATGGGTCGTATTGATTCCCACCTGGTTTCGATATGTGGTATATTAATCATGTGCTCCTCATACTGCAGGTCCGTAATAACTTGTGCCTCTGGGTGAAGCAGTCCTTAGTAGGTCTTTACTTGCAAGTGGATTCCAGACACATTGTACTGAGCCGGGGTGACATCCCCCGGGTTTAACGGATTCAAATGGTCCATTTGTTCCAGGTGCTTGGGACTGAGCTTGAGGGTCAGAAAAGTAGTACATGAGAGTGTACTCATTCCAACAGGAGTGTTTGGTCATGCCACAGTATGGGCTGGATGACAGGTTGACAATGAAAAATACTGCATCCCATAAGGTCCATTCTCCATGTTCTTTTCCCCTTGGGAATGTTGCTCCTTCTGTAGTAAGTTTCAGTCCTAGACCTTGAACATGGCTCGAATGCATGAGTTCCAGTCTTCTGTGATGCCATTAGCATGGAGTCTAGGGCGACAGGACTCTATACTAGATCTAAGTACAGACAGTGGAAGTGGGCCCAGGCACGGTCATGCACACATCATACTATTCCAATCAGTTGGCCATAATCTTTTTTATGGCTAGTTTGAGGGGCTGTAGTTACTCCTAGGGGCAATACGCAGCTTTGTTTGTCTTCTTTCCTCATGATAAGCTTGAGTTCAGGAAACAGATTGATGCCAAGTACTGCTCCTTTTTGGTGACAGCAGTGCTCATGACCACAACAGAACATCTGGCTTGCGAGAACCTCTCCCCTGACTCGATTTGTGTGGTTTGGAACAGTTTGGACAGCCCATTCAGTTCAGGCTCTGGGATACCATTTTGAGGCTTTGTAGATTTGTAACCTCATTCATTCCCTGAGCCTACAGATCCTGGTACCGGAACTCAGGACACATTATGAGGGGATCCCCATTCAGGGGATGCCGATGGTGGCACTCTTGGGAATGCCACCCAAGGATGCATATCCCTCTTAGCCATGGTGTAACACCCTTGATCTGAGATCAGCTCCCTTAAACAGGAGGCTAGTGCACCCATCATACATCGGAGACATCATCTTTCTTGGTAGACTGCAAGTTGGAGTAGGCTTAAGGAAGGTAGTCCGACTACAAGGTTTGACTGCTTGAGGCGATGCCATTCCAGTTTGTACTCCAGGTTGGGAATGATTTTGAGGGTTAACAAAGTTTCCCGTACCACTTCCTGGAGAATGACATTGCATTGCCAGATTGCTCAGGCTAGTATAGAGTCTAGCTTGTAGCAGGTTGACCCCCCAGAGCAGTCAGAAGTGACCTTGCTAAGGAAGCAGTTGGAGTCTAGATCTAGGTCATGCAGTAGCCAGTCTAGCCAGGTGGAAATGATTTCCACAGCCCTGGAGGGACTATACTTGTTACCTCGTTCGAGTGAAGTGCGGATAGTCTCGCGTAATTGAGATGAGAGACAAGCATGTTTAGGCCTTGCAGGCTCAACATTATTTTTTAGGGGAGTAGCCACCCTTCTTGAGGTATCCACCCAACTTGAGAGGGGGCTAAGAGTTCCATTTGTGAACAGCTTGTGGGCTCATTCAAAAACAGATGGGCTGACAGATTTGTATCTGTGAGAATGCCTTGAGGCATGTGAAGCTTGAGCTGCAGAGGATCTAAAGATGTTTTGTGAATGTTCAAATCATGAATATTTGCATCCGGAGGTGCACAGAAGGAGGATGAGGGTGCCGAGTTTGAACCATGGGCAGTCCTGTAGGGACCTACCAATGGAGTTCTTACACACTCCACCAGTGTTAATTTGGTCGTATCCAAACTAAGGAATTGGGAGAAACCAGAAGGTGGTGGAGGTTCTGGGTCCAATGGATTAGTCCAGTCTGTAGGACTACAGCCATTTCATATAGCCCAACAAGTTAGTAAGCTCTTGGTAGGGAAAGAGTCTCTATGCCCACAAGGGCAAAATAGGTGGGCTTAGTCATTAAGTGTCAGGATCAAATTGACATTTGCTTCCACCTAAGGACTTACCTGTCAGAGCATCATTCTTCATCAACTCTATCATATGGCCCCTACTTCCTCAAATGCTCTTGTCTCCTCTCTCCCTCCATTCACTATGGGGGTTATTGTCATCCTTGCCATTATTGGCATTTCTCTTATTATTATTGCCCTTGTGGTGGTGGAAGATAAAAACATCCAGTATCAGAAAATGTGAATATCCATTGATCCCAGCCATTGGAATGATCATGTGACCTATTACAAAATTAATCACAGCTATGCATGAAAACAGAGTTCATTCAATTACTCCATCGGTTTTGATCGGAGAGGTACACCCATATAACTCTCGGAAAGCCACGATTCACACCTTTCGAATGGTACCAAACACAAGTCGAACAGACCAAAAGTGCACTCTCCAGATCAATATTACTGTCAAAATCCGGAATTTCCAGTAAAAAATGAATTCCTCCGTCAGTTCACATCCCATCCTCTCTAAATAACCTCGCCTAGAAAGGTATAAAAAATCCGCATCCAACGGTACTGAGCGCGCAAAGAACAGATCAAAACTGAACTCTGCAGAATGATATTACTATCAGAATCAACACCCATCAGTAAAAAACGAATTTCTCTGTCAGTTTACACCGGATCTGTTCGGAACCACCGCTCCCAGAAAGCTGTTAAAAATCCGCATCTAATGATACCAAGAACGTCTATTACTGATGCAAACTGCTGTTTCTGCATCAAATACCATCCCATGCACTTATCCCCATTATCAGCCAGCAACAAAAACATCTTAACCACTGGACTACAAACAAATTAATCTCCAAGAACTCAGAAATATCCTTTGATTTCATCTCCCATTGCCACAAATAACTTCTAGAACCTCACAGATAAGAAAGATAACACCTCCTTGACTACCCTTTTGTTCTGTTTATGAATGACTCACCTTCCTTGCAACCACTTTATGAAAGATAACACCTTCTTAGCAACCCTTTTGTTCTGTTTATGAATGACTCACCCTCCTTGACAACCCTATTGTTCTCACATATGACTCACCTAGGAATGAGTCATATTCTTTGAACACAGCCACCTTCAGAAAGGTATAAAAGCTGGTAGATTTTCCTGTATCCCCCCATCTTCTCACTACTGGAATATACTACTGTCTACAAATCTGCTTGCATCTGAAGAGAGTACTGATCTGAAAGCCATCTGGAGCTAAGTCATATACAAGGTTGTTAAGACTAAGTCACTGGAAGCCCACTACACAAAATACTAAGCCAAGGATAGTTGCAGGACCTAAGGTTAGAGTTGCTGAACATCCAAGGAAAGGTGAGTAATAACAAAGTCAAGTCAGAAGAAGAAAGAAATACATTGACACACTGAATCAAGCTTAAACTAGTCCAGAACCCACTTTAGAATCCGCATTTTGACCAGGAGGACACAAATAGGTACACACAAATAGCAGTAAACAGTTCAATACAACATGTATAAGCCTTTCACAAGCATCCCACGATATATCATTGACTATAGCTAGTCCATACCATCATCTTACCATCACTGAATACCATACACAACTTGTTAGAGAGTGATCAACCATCAGAGCGAACCAGCCCATTGAATAAAAACAGAAATACAGTCTCCCATCTACATACTGGCTGAACCAGAGTTTGATTCGACAGTCATCGGAGCTCCCAATCCTTCTTCTATAACTGGTGGTCCTTACAGGGGTAGTTCTCACTTTGATACACCTTTCACCTCTTCCAAAACATTTCAATCTAACAACATAATGACATCAACCAATTCAGAAACAATGGCCAAAGTAAATCCTCAAGCAATGCCATGGCCTACAGGTAGAGATGCTCCACATTTTAAGGGAAAACACCTTGATAACTTCCTCCTTGACTATGAAGCCTGCTGCAACGAAGCTCTCTATGATGATCATAGGAAATGCAAGAACATTATTCGATTCTGTAGCAACAAGGAAGCTGAATTGCTGAAGAATCTCCCAGAAGTTAAGAATCCTACTACATTTGAAGCTCTAGCAACCTGTCTCAGAAAACTATATGGACAGACAGACAGAAGACAAAGATACACACAAGAATGACTAGCAGACTTCTGCCAACAAAAGAGAATGATTATCAATGAAGCAGATCTGGATGATTACTATCGTGAATTCATTACACAGGTACAATGCCTTGATGAGAAGAAAGTCCTAGCTGAGCGAGACTGAGATGACCTTTTCTGGCAAGGGATTCCACGATGTCTCCAGAAGATTGTACTCCCATTATTTTGCTATGTTCCAGGATTTGATGACACAAAACCATTGGACTGTACCATCGCATATGACACAATGAAGACCATACTCAAAGAAGATCTTTATTACAACTTCAGACATCTTAATAAGGAAAGACCACGAGCCACTACAAAGGCCAAAAAGTTGAAAATAAAGCCCAGCTATTACAGGTCACGTGGCAGATACAGTGACTCCTCAGATGAATCAGAAGTTTCAGAAAGCGAAGAAGAAGGCAGTGACTCTGATAGTGAAAGTGAAGAAGAACCAGTTGCCATATCACCTATATCCATTAAGAAAGTATCCACCAAACCAAAGCCAACAATCATTCCATCACTTTGCAATGTAACAGAGCAAATCAGTGATCTCACACAGTCCTTTAATGAAATGAAAATATTCATGGCACAATCACAGCAAAAGGGGCAAGCTCCAAACCCATATGCACAACCTTGTCATTCAGAAACACCGATTCAAGGAAGCCCAGCAACCTATCCAAACAATCAACCACTTGGCCCAATTGTTCCCAAGGTCCTAATGCATCAGCTGGTGCAACCCTTTGCTGGTTCTGTGATAAAACAGGAGCACATAATGTTGGAATGAAGAACTGTCCAGATGCTCAAGCTATGGTTCGTCAAGGAATCATCAAATACTCCATTGAAGGCAGGCTTGTAAAAATGGATGACACACAACTACCACAAGGAATAGCTGGAAAGGGAGGGATCAAACAAGCCATTGTGGATGACATAAAATGAATTAGGGAGGAATCCACCCATCAACAAACAACAGGAGCAATCTGTATTGTTGACAAAATGGATTGTTGCCATTTAGAACACACTCATATGCAATAGCAGCAGGCCCATTTATATCTGCACCAGCAACCAAAACAAGTAAACCAGATAATTGTCACAATCCAATGGGAGATAAAACCATGCAACGCCTAAAAATCGAATGTATGTTGATGTGCCCCCATGTGGCAGACACCTGCTAAAACTCCAGTTAATCAACCAAAACCCTCAGAACCAAAACAAGCAGCCCCAGAAAATCCTCTGCAGCCAACTCATCCTCCAGGAATATTGCCCTCCTCAGTAATAAAAGAACCAATAACAGAAAAACCTGCTCCTAAAAAGGTTGGACCACTCCCAGAGGAAAAATAAGACATAGAAATGGCACTACCTGGAGAAACGAATCCCAAAGAATCCTCCAACATATCGTTTTTACACAGAGTTTCAAGAAGCCATGTGAGATAAGAAATAGCTAAAGAAAGTACTCATCAAAAAGTTGGAATAACAGTTGGAGACTCCTTGGGTCAGCACATGGAGCAGCCCAAAAATATTTGCAGCTTGGCTTAAACTGAAACGTGACCTATAATTCCTAATCCCTAAACCTTGAAGCCCTTAACAGTTAATCATGCACCTTTAAACCGATTTTCCAACAACTGAGGCCTCTGATTATGACTCTTGATGATGAAGCAGAGCAAGATGAATACTATGACCATATACGAACCCTGATGGACAGAGATTTTGGATGAAGACCTATCCCAAACAAACACATCTACAGACACAAGAACTATCAAGCACAAGTAAATTTGATTGGATCCCTTGGGCCAAATCCTTTGTTTGTATGGACACAGGAAAAATTGCAGCTAAAGCCACAGGTCAGAATGGAACCAAAGATGTTGTGCTTATGATTGACACAGGATCCGAATTAACCTTATCTTCCCAGGAAGTTCAGAAAAAGATTAAACCATCCAATAGACTAAATGGACAAAACCTTGGTC